>JANEYF010004377.1:0-86289 GCA_029963845.1 Rhamnusium bicolor | reverse complement strand
TTTATCATTATATTCCGGACAGTGACGTTTTTGAACGGAACATTAACCACCATTTTGACAAGAATTTCTTGGGAACATTTCTTAAAGTTAGATTGAATATTAAAAATCATATTCAGGATAGTCTGGGGGTGTACGTAGACTCAATCTCGCTGTCCTACTATAATGGTGTGTTAGACAGCTTTAAAAGGAAAATCTAGAGTTAGACCTCATTACCAAACCGATGTAAATACAGGAATATAACGTCCGTATCCAATCCAGCCAATAGACAAAATTGCAGTGAATAATTATTTCATTGTATGTACACTGGTTTTGAAATTTTTATTAAAATGTCGTCGAATATGCCATGACATGTTAATCAAACCGGGGAATTCTTATCTGATTTGAAATGTTAAAGTGTGTTAAAATTTTGTTATTATTTAATATTCGTGAATAAAGTATAGTATTCTACTCGCATGTAATGGTTATCCTCTAGGGTGATTTACGACACTCTACGCTCGTGAATATATCATCATTATATATTCATTCGTTAAATAATATAACTATTATATGTTGCTTACTTACCTGTGATATAGAAAGTAAGTATTATACAAGGATAATATTTGCAGGCAAAAGACCTGCCTTTATTATGCTCAATTCTCCTAGGAAAAGGGTAAGGAAAAGTTAAGGGTTCTTCTTGAGGTTTGCTTTTTAGAGAAAAACTATTCTGTATGTGGACATTATTTATTATACAGTTAATCATTATAAGCTTTTACATGCCTAGAATTTTATTAATATTGCACCAAGAAAAATCTAAATTACTATAATGTACGACAATAAATATAGATGTATATTATTATTCATTCAGTGTTTACACTTTCAGGTAAACATTCATATGTTAAAGTTAAAATCACGAACTTTGTGAGCATAATAACTAGAAATTATTTACAATAATTTATTGACAACGGAATATAAATATAACTCTGTGAAAATATAAACGTGTGCTATCACAATCAAATCAATCACTATAGTGTCGGAATATAACAACCTTAAAAATTTATCTTTGCTTGTAAATACTGTAAATTGATTTCACAAACTTTTTTCTGTTCGTTTAAAGCGATAAGTATAGTAATCATTATTTTTTTAACTACTAGATGTTAATTGATAATATTTATATCTGGACCTTCCTCATAGTAATAACTGATAACATATCAATTTCGTATATCACGTGGACCATAAAAAGTCGGAATTTTTTAATTGGTTATAACTTTTTTATCTTTTAACCGATATTAATGATTCTGGGCGGAAGTAACACATGAGACTATATTAATCATGATGACACTTATTTTATTTTACTTCTAAAATAGCGGACGATGCGGAAACATAGCTATTGGATTTGAGTTTAATGATTTATTTCAGACCAAATTATATGGTATACAGTAGAAGTACCTACGTTATTTAATTTAAACATGCCTTGTTCCCAATTTTATTGAACTAACTTAATGTGTATCAATGAAATGTTTAAGAAATCTAGAAGTACATAGTTAAACGTAGCAGAAATCATTCAGTTAAACTTGTTGAAGTATCTCTTATTATAAAAATAGAGGACTTTTCAAAACATTATGGAATTTGTGTTAGTAAATAAGGTAATGGTGTAAACAAAAGGGTAACCATATTGAAATTAATGTAGATTTATTGTGCTTAACGTTAAATAAATAACCATGAATAATATAGAAAGTTTCGACGAACATCTTATCCCTCCTGAAATTTAGTGCAGTAAAAATAAATTATGACCTGGGCAAAATTGCAACACAAATGATTCTTTTTGCATTATACTGTGTGAAGTGTCTTTTTTAACATATTCAAAATCCCCATTAATGCCGGCTCAGGAAGTCAGTGAAAATCCAATATGGCGGCTGAATTCTTTTTTTTTTTATTAAAAAATTTATAACTTTGTATAACTTTGTATTCATAATGTATAACTTGGCAAAAATGTTTAAAATACAAAGATAAAAGTATGAAAAAATAACCATTGACTTTACTTAATTTCTTTCTCAAAATGGCGGCCATTTAAATAATTAGGTATTTAGTTTTCAAATATTTAAAGGCCACCATTCTGAAAAAAATGTGCACTCAAAATAGGTCTTATTATATACTAAAGCATGCCATTTACATTGTACTTTTGTATTACCTTCATACGAATCCCATAATCGCCGAACAAATACAATTTTCCCCTGCGTGAACTTCACACCAGATATGACATTCACAGGAAGTAAGGAAATGTTTCTCACTAATAAGGGAAATAAGCAGAAAATAATTACTCTAATCGCTGAAGAAATACGACAACAGGGATGTTTAGTAATTCATGCAATTGATGATGCTGATGTTGACATCGTTAAAACTGCAGTGGAATCTTCAAAAATTAAAAATACAACAGTGATAGGAGAAGACACTGACCTATTGGTATTGCTGATTTATTGGTGTAATCAAGCATACCACAAGCTGTTTTTCAGAAGTGATAAAAAAACCTTCCAAACAGAATAACATTTATGATATCAATGCCATTAGATATTCGCTCGGAAATTACTTAGCGAACAGTCTATTCTTTATACATTCGTATACAGGATGTGACAGCACCTCCAGAATATTCCATATTGGAAAGCAATCAGTTTTCAAACGTGTTGTTGAAGATCAATACTTTCGTGAACTTGCACTATCGTTCAGCTCAACAAACCTTAATCCGAGTCATGTTGAAGAATTTGGAAAGAAGATAATGGTATGTATTTTTGGTGGAAATCCAGATGATACACTAAATACACTTAGGTATAGAACTATTATTGATAAAGTATCGAAGGCAAAATGTTTCGTTCAGCCACAGAACCTTCCCCAACGGAATCAGCTGTCAAGTCCCATAGCCTCCGTGCATATTTGCTAATTTGTATATGGAAGCAAATGCAAGAAGGCTTGAACCCAACAGAGTGGGGATGGAGTATACATGATAACATGTATGTACCGAAAAAATGGATTTGCCACCAGCACCTGAAAGTATATTACGCATAGTAAGATGTAACTGCAAAACCGGCTGTGGTGCCATGAAATGTAGTTGCCGAAAGAATGGTTTGGAATGTACCAGTTCATGTGGTCAGTGTCAAGAAACAAATTGTGAAAATAGTCGGCAGCGAATAGAAGATGAAGAAATGGAAAGTAGAGATGATGATTATGATGAATTGTGAAAAAACAGCCAAATCATTTTAATTTTTGTTCAATAAACGAAAATAACCCATACTTTGTAATAATGGTTTTTTGTTCTTGTAAGTCTAATGTGTAATAAAGTTTTCTCTAATGTATAATAGGCAATTTGAGTGATTCAATACCTATCTTACCTATTCAATACCCATTTTATGCTTTTATCTTTGTATTTTAAACATTTTTGCCAAGTTACACCTTATAAATACAAAGTTATACACAGTTATAAATTTTGTAATGAAAAATACAAATTCAGCCGTCATCTTGGATTTTGACTGATTTCCTGCGCCGGGATTAATGGGGATTTTGAATATGTTAAAATAGACACTTTTCACAATAGAATGCAAAAAGAATCATTTGTGTTGCAATTTTGCCCAGGTCAAGGGAATTTTTACGCCATATTGACTGCACTAATTGAGAAAGTTGCAGGATCGGCAACATTCACGTTACTGTCAGCTGTCTAGAAAATTTTATGAAAAAAACAATAAAACTGCGATATAACTAGAAAAAAAAAAACAAAAAATACACGAAAAATGTGTTGCTAGAGTATTTTCTAGTGAGATCAAAACATGTTAAAGCTTCTACTTTTTGAGCACAATATTCAATGTTGAAAACGATGTTAGTTGTCAGAAATAATATTGAAAAGTAAATTTTTTAAATTTATAACTTTTTAAAAAACAAAAATGACAGCCTAAGAAATCAAAAATACTTAAAATAGAACAAGTTTATCAAATTTTAACTGAAGCTCCAGGCATATAATTTTTGATCATCCAAGTAACAAATTCTTGTAAAAAGAATTTAACTTATGTATTTATCAATTTTATATTATAGGTTGCGCTTTTTTGGGTATTGCGTGAGCATGCAGATAGGATGAACTGTTCATTTTGTTGATAATGATGTTAAAGATTTAAGTTTGTTAATATTATTTAACATAAGGAACATTAAAATTAAAATAGACAGAACGTCAAATTAAAATTTCAGAAATAATGCAATTGGATTTATAGAATTGTGCAAAACAATTTCTAGGAAAAATTAATACACAGCATTCACGCTCAAGTGTCATGGTGGATGGAAGCCGTCAATTGTAGCTGAGGGGTATGTTGAAAGGTCAATTAATAACAAAGAATATTGCCGAAAAAACTTTTAGACATGATCTAAACATTAATATAATCCTGAACGTTACAATGCGGGCATCTACGAGGACTTCAGGTTGCACGACATTTGCCATTCACTCAATGGATTCAGTAAATATTTCGCAAACAGTTGAAAATGATTTTCAATGTTTATTTCATTTTGTTAATAATGTTAATGTAATTTACTTTCAACTCAAAATACATTAAATAAAAATCGCTTTTATGATAACACTTGTTTATTTATTATTTAATCCCCGGCGGGATTAAATTAATTATTAATGCCCTCGTCTTCAAGAAAAGAGAGTAATGTAACAATTTTACTCCCGAAAGTGCATAAACCTGTAGGTCATCAAAGATTTGAGGAGTAAATTCTGATATTTGTTAAAACTAGAATTGAACAAAAATTTTGCATTGAAATTACAACAAACGTCATGTTATGTTATTACTAGATCTCAAACTGGCCATGTACGCCGACGAAACGGCCATATGCAGTCAATCGCTCGGTGCGCAGGTAGCAAATACGCCATTTAAAGCGCATATGACTACGGTCACAGCATACTATGATCAGTGAAACTAAATGAGGATGTCGGAGGCGACAGTATTCATTAAAAACTTTAAAATTAACAAAAGTCTTAACACCAATTTCGATCAAGGGACACCAAATTGAAATAAAATCATTTGTAAAATATTTAGGGGTTCATTTAGATAAGGGGTTAACTTTTGGCCGACATATTAGCATAACTATACGAAAAAATCTATTCTTTGATTAAGAGGTTATACCCACTCTTGGCAAAAATGGCAGACTAAGCAGGACAAATAAGAAATTAATATACATTACGATAGTAAGGCCGGCTCTAGTGTACGCAGCTCTTGCGTGGTGCTCAGCATCCGCGTCAACATTAAAAAACTTCAAATTCGTCAAAATAAATTACTTAGACTAATAATTTCCCTAGATAGATATACACCTATTCGCCGTCTACACAATAACACAATATATCACCGACATATCCCAAAAAAGTGTATACTACTCAACTCTCCAACAATCCACTTACAGCAATATAACACAACTTAGGGAACATAATTCCCAGTTCAAGATTAAGCATAAGTTGTCATACCAGACGTTACCAGTTTTTCGGCAAATAATATAATCCAACCTCAAAATTAGATCTCTTTTTCTTCAGTCTTGTACGTTTTTGTTTCTTCTTCATATCAGAATTGCCTTAAGCGGGTTTTTCATTGATTTATTTTCCCGTCAACTTAGCAAAACAGTGTCTTTGAGATATTGTATACACCCTATTGTTAAGTTGTAAATATTAGATATTAAGTAGTTTAAGCTACGCTGTTACAGCATAATTCGTTTTAAGTCTGAACATATTATTTAAGAATAATAGGTGTTAGAATTTTAAGTTAATTGTTGTTAATTCTCCGGACCTCACCCCGTCCTACCCATCAATTGCCACAATGCACCGTCGCGTGGATATTGGATTGGCTCCGGGCGCGGGTAATCCGAGAGGAACAATTCTATTCAAAAACTTCTAAATAAATTGTTTTGAATTGAACTGAATTGTTATTTCTAGTCGTAAATCCAAACCTTGCTGGCAACGAACTACCTCATTTATGTTGAAAAGAGTAAATATATTTTTTCAGATATCTGAGAAATTGAACAAAAAAACTATTGTTAGTTTCAAAAATTAGTTTGTAAAGATAAGTTTTTAATGTTGTTATGTTCTTATTATAATATAAAAATAAGCAGAACTTTATAAAGCTTCAAAATTGGAATATTAAAGATTAAATCTAAAAATAGGCAACTACGGTAAGTATATCATTTAAGAGACTCCTTAATAATATTTACTAAAAATCTAATACGTTTTAAAAAATTATAAAAAATGAGATCGAAAAGAGTATCATAAATTTAAAAAATTAACAAATTCCTGAACAGATTTTGGCATAACCGTTAACAACAACACAACTTCAAACTGATTTCGAGAAAAGTACCAGTCAACTCATTCATACAAACCAAAATGGGTTCAGTTACATATTTGTTAATTTTTTTACAAAATTAGTTTCATATTTACAGTATACACAATAATTATTAAAACCAAAAACACTCATTATTTTGATAAAAGGCAAAGAATTACAATTTTTTCGACGATAACTTTCAATGTTATAAATTGTTTCATAGATGAAAACCATGATTGAATGGATATATTTTCGGCGAAAGATAACACGAGTATTTTTTAAAAATTATTGCTTTTCGTTAATTAGAATTTTTGATAGTTTTATTTATAATGCAAGTTTAATAGGCATGTTATAGCAATTGTTTTTAATTTCTTTCACAGGGTGGGCTGACAAAAACATATGTAATGTTAAAAGTACTGAGCTACGGACTACTAAATGATAGTTATTTTTATATTATTGAAACTATACTTTATCTGATATAATCATGTAAATATTATTATTATTTAATCTTAATTGTGATGCTTTAATGTGAACATTTAAATAAGCCCGATAGTACTACGTTCAAATAAAAGTAACGAATTTTCTATATTAAAAGTTAATTAAAAAACATTCTAAATGTCGGTAAAGCGGTGTATGTTCGTTGTTTTTGAAATGTTTATATAACAAAGTTACAATTGTCTATCTCACTGACATCTATAGAACAAACTTTACATTTTGCACAGTTTAAATTGAAAGCTCCAAAACGATGTATTTGGAATTTTATTTTTGAAAAGATTTTTAATTTTAAATTAAATTTTGTTTTAATTAGTTTAGCAATTTTTTACTTTTAAATATTTTTTTAATATTACCGACAGTAATATAACATGCTTAAATGCAAATATGTACGTACATATTTGTACCGGGTATCACATTTGTTTTAATCTATTGGCTATTATGGGTTCATTTTTACCTTCCTAAATGGGCAATATAAGATTGTAAGCACTTTTCTAAGCAAAATTATATTAATTGCACAAATATCAAACTTCTGTCTGTCATTTTGTATGAGTGTCAAATATATAAAAATTGTTATCATTCCCAAAAAAACTCATCGTTTTATCTTTTATTTGGGTCCATTCATTAAAATTTGTTGAAAGAAAAAAATATACCCAGTTTAAATTACTGTTTTTATGGCAACCCGATACATTAAAAATCTTGTTATTTTAGGTGTACCCAGAAGGAGTAAATAGTATGTTATATACCAATGAACTAAAGGGCATCTTATAAATCCCGAGTGTGAATGTTCATTTGATAATCACATAAGGGATTAAAAAACCCTAATTTAATTTTTAATCCCCCTGGGATTAAATGTGACACTTTAGTCTTCGAAAAAAGTAATAACTCTACACCCGAAGTGCACATAATATTTCGTATAGAGGTGACGGCAAGAGAAAAAAATTCCTACTGAATGAGCCGAAAAACCAAAATTAAAGTAATTATCGGTGAACATGGAAGTTTGACATTTGTGAGACTATTTTATATACTTTATTGCATTATGTTATTTTTCACCGAAATAAATTTCACTGATAGGATAATTGTAAATAGTCTTTGTACTGTTAGATTATATAATAATAAATAAGTAAATAAATCAATAAATAAATAAATAAATAAAACAAAACAAAATTTTTAATAAGATGCGTGTAATCTTTTAGCCAAATTAATCCGCTGCTATTCTGCTTAACATTCGTCTTATAAATTTGCTACGTGCGTAAAAGTTAAGGCTACGAATATTCAGAGTAAAAAGGCACCTCATAGTTATTATAGAATCAACTACTCAATTGAAATAGATGAGAAGGCGAACAATTCTTAAGAGAATATTTCTGAGGTAATGGCCCACCCTGTAATAATTTTTAAAAATTACACTTCTGCAAATTGTTCGGCATTAGTATGATGCCATTTTTTACAAGGCTTTAGTAAATTTATTAATGTCGATTATTTTAATACGATTTTTCAAATCTTAATAAATTCCTTTTCTGTTCTAGATTGTTTTGTTTTGGTCCTCACTAGTAGATATAAATTTACACGGTTTTTCAATCGTAATTCGGTTTTAGTACGCGAAGTAAAAAGACGAAATCACAGATTTAGAGGCACTCATCCTAATTCAAATAATAAGTTTAGAATTTTGCCAGATAACAGATTTTTTTTCTTCGAATGATTTTTCTTTAATTTTTGACGGATGGATATCTATATACATTAGGAAGGATTTCCATATTACGCTGACTATGTTTTAAATAGTTTGTGTACTTTCCACACGACAAGAAAAATATTTGAACATTTTACAAATTACGGATCTGAAAAAATGAAGAAGGTTGTGGTTCAACTGTGTTGTTCACAATATTTCTTGGACGTTTTGATTGGATAAATACTTTCAATCATTACTGAGTCTACTTTGACTTATGAGCAGAAATACTAAATGCCTGAATTTTATTCAATGATTTTTTGTTCATCAATAACTCGACCAACTCTTGAAATATTTAATACCGAGGGAGTTTGTGGAGAAAGTTAAAATTGTTGAAGGAAAAACACAATAATCCAAAAGGTAATTTCAATAAGCATATTTCATATACAATAATAATAATCTTTAATTCAACAACGTAGAATTACAAAATATAAGAAGACTTTAATCAACGAACTTTTATCTCACGAGCGAGTTATCCTTATTTTTCGCACTTGACCGACTAATAGCATTCGGCAGACTCATTTAATTTTTAATTGATAGTGTACATCAAACAGAAGACGACCATGTATTTTTTGTTTATTTTTAAGCCGGGGAACTTTGGAATATTCCTCTATGAAAACGGTCAGCGACAGCTATTGCAATTGCTTTCAATTATATAAATTTAAATTACTTGTAAAGTTTAAATTCATTAAATTTTTTTCTGAAACAGTTTCGAGATGTTGAACGGCGTAAAATTAATCAGTGTATCATATTAATCGATTTTTTAAATCAAAAAATAAGTTAATTTACCATGTTTCGTTTTGAAAGACTTCTGACAGTTAATCCGATAATTATCGCAATAATGCAAAAACAATGCATCGTAACCGAAACAGTTTTAAACAAACTTGTAGAGTATAATGTTTTTTTTTTTAATGAGTATCTTCATCATAAATCTCATACGATAGTAAATGAAATAAATTTGATGTACAAGGTTGTCGACCACTGCCTGACTGGAAAGGAGTATGTATAATCCAACGACGAAAATAAATTCGATTTGACGAAATTTGTATGTAGTTACATATAAAATAATTTGCCGAAGAGTAAAATTCTATTAGAGAATCGAGTCAAAAAACGTAATTCTCGCTGGCGATCTTGAGTCATGTGAAAGCGTTCATATTTATCACCGCTAATTCTCATTATACATCCCGAATTTGAGTGCAATGATTTAGATACAGGCACCTATGTATCTTATTTTCCACGTAAAAAAATCCAAGAACACATTTCAAATAATTACCCTGTAGTTGTTGAATCGCCTGATACAAATGTATTGCTATATTAATGAAACACTTTAAAAATTTCGCATCAAAAGCTAAGTTATGGTCTCGCATTGACCTATGTTGTTACCTGTCAATAAATGCCTTCTTAAATAAATTAGAATAGGATCCACGCGATCTGCTATTCTTCCAGCTTCTGTACTTGCTCTTACTGGATGTGATATGGATTAGCGTCTATAGATAGGTTGCAATTGACGTTGATGCTCCAGAAGACATGCGCGAGATTGCGACCATGAATTTTGTCTAGACGAGTCCATTATGAACATAAAGAGGAAGCCTAACTTAGTTCATAGATAAGTATTAATAAATCCTTTTGGAATCGTTTGTTAGCAAGGCACTCGTTAGGCGATAGAGAAGATACTCGCCTAGCACGCGGTAGGTCCAGGGTTCGAATCGCAAACTTATTATTATTATTTTTTTAAATAAGCTTCCCCTTTGTGTTTATAATGGACTCATCTAGACAAAATTTATGGTCGCAATCTCGCGCATGTCTTCTGGAGCATCAACGCCAATTGCAACCTATCTGGAGACGCTTGTGTGATATGGTACCACTCTGTTTGGATTGGCCAAAAATCTGCATTCAGTGTTGCCATCTGAGTATAACAAACTATCTCACGCGCAAGCATAATATATCCCAAATTTTCTTTAAAAAATCCCGCGCCAATTTTAAATTATGTTCCAATTAGTTTAAATTAGGTAGTAAAATATTATAATATAAAATAAAAATTAGTAAAATATGAAAAAATCTCGGATCATATACAGACACTGAAAATCTCCCGAGGCCTATTTATAACTTCGGGCCACATCAATTTTCCGGAGAGCATCTGTGGCGCATGACCTTATGGGCGTGACTAACTTACTTGGATGTAAAACAAGAGGCCATAACCTCAAATGCTGTATTCACATAATAGTTTTGTGATTGGTTGTAATATTTTATTGTGAATGCATTCCTGTGTTTGCTGTCAGACAATTTGGTTTTGATCATGTACAGTGATTATTATCACACGTGAATTTATTATATTTTTTATGATTATCAAAGACTAATGGAATTATATAAAAACTGACACTGTCTCTTGCCATGTTATTTTAACAACCCACCATAGTACAAGAACTTGTCTTTTTCATTAAAAATGTAAAAATTAAAAGATATTAAATAAATACAATGATATTTTGATATTAATTATAAGGAACTGAATGAGGTTATGATTTGTTATTTGTATATCCTCCAAGCAACGACCTTGAAAACCGTGACGTCATGTGCAGATGCTCTATTTCATACGTATAATATTAGGGGTTCAACTTCATCACATTTCCATTAGACATAAGGACACTCGAAGGAACCAGCACAATATTAGTTGATTCCCTTTATGACCACAAGATGGTGGGGATGATCAATTAAATAAAACGAAAGCAGCGATCAATAACAAAAGAAATATTATTTAATTAATTTATTGCAAAGTTTTCAAAAATCCCTCAAAATTATGTAAATATTTCTTAGTCCCTTGTCAAAAATCCCTCGAATCGGGATATATCCCCTCAACATTATCTGCATTTCAAGCATTGAAGAGAATGTTGGAACCAGATTTTTGTTTGATTGCCGTGATGCATGTGGTTGCCTACTGAAATGACTACACAGGCAGTGACGACCTTTCTGGCTGCTTTATAATATGATTCTAAGGAAAAGTCAAAAGCAGATCGTGCTTCGATAAATTCATTGCGGTATCATTTAGTAATAGAAAAGAGTCCCTTCATGGACAAATTGCCTCCACCGCTACTAGCGTTACTTCAAAACCTGCACTGAATCTGTTGGCAATCAAATGCGTGGGCTCAAACTATCAATGGATGAATAGAATCATGAAAGCCAACAGAATTATTCCGAATGTAATATGGCATTTGAAATTTTTGGTAATTTGTTCAGTTCTTTTGGTGGGAAATCAGCATGTTCACGTGAAACTTCCTCATGATCTTCAATGAATTTGTATTGTTGCAATATTTGTCGTTGTACTCATTGTTGTACAAATAAAGCTTCTGAAGTTGCATGTAATATAAATGAAAATCAGAATGAAAAATAATTTATTATGAGCTCCCTCATTAATGTATTAGTAACATATTTTTCGTTCTCGTGCATGTATCTATTTTAATTTCTCCTTATTCATATATTGTTTACCCATAGTAAAATTAATATAAAAAACTACCCATTCTAACTTCAAGCGTTACCTTGTTAAAGATTCAGACTGTAGTGAAGAAGCTACGAAGTTCTGGATATTTGCTCTGAAGTCAGAAATTTTCAATAAAATCAGTTTGTGAGGCACCCATTTTAAAGAGAAAACTGTTCTCAACAAATTCTGTTCAAAACTTCTTTGGCTACGCATTATCATGATAATTATCCGAAGCCATGCGTCTTCGGAAAGGAAAACATAGTATTTTAACGTAGTTTTTGTTTAAAGAAATCGATTAAGATGATAATACATTGATTTATTTTACACCGGGGAACATATAGAACATGTCTCCGAAAGCCTCTGGACAAATTTTAACTTTACGAATCATTTAAATTTACATAATCGAAAGAATTACAATATCTTTCGAGGGCCAACTTTATAGAACAATATTTCAAAGTTTACCGGCTTAAAACTAAAAATAAAATAGATGGTCGTTTTCCATTTGATGCATACTATCAGTTAAAAATTAAATTAGTCTGCAGAAGCGATTAGTCGGTCACTCATTTTCTGAACGACTTTTAAAGGGTAATTCGCTCCTTTATTAGAAATAGGAATCAGTAACGAAGTCTGAGGGATTGTGACGCAATTTTAGTATTTAAGCTATGGTAAATATCTCATTAACAACAATTATTAAATTACATACATATGAAAAATAATAGAAACATCAAAGATAGGGTAGCAAATGTGAAATGACTACATGGGTCAAGTTCTTAAAGTTTTTAAGTTGTCACACAGTTTTGTTTACATTCTTAGCCTATATAGTTGCAAAATCAACCACTATATTTACCTGATTTGTTCCTAATTGACGTAGTATACAAATATTACCTCATTAAATAATCTCATATCCGAACTTTGTTATACTATCGTGCTTGAAGTTTACATTTTCCAAAAAAAATCTGTTATCTGCAATATAACTTCAAAATAAACAATGACGAATAAACGAATTAGTCAAATATTACTCTAAGAAATCTATATACCTATATACAAAAAAATCGAAAGGAAAGTATATGTTGGACCCTATATTACAATTACGTAATAGTTTGTCCAATACATTATTTTTAAAACCTAGCAACAGATTTAAAAGACGTCTCTAATAGACAGAAGTATCACTATGAAAAAGTTTAATTAATTGATTAATTAATTACCTACTATTTATAGCCTAAATTCGTATTAATACTTGCAAATACGCTACAGTTTAAAAAAAATACAGATTGTCAGGTATCTACCTTATTAAAAGTGATATCGAGTAGAATAGCATAACGTTTATAATACTAAAATTATTATTAATTATATCACCCACACCAAACAATATATTATTCATAGGGAAATGTAATGTTATTACAGTTACTATGTAGGCACAATCTAAATAAAGTAGTGTAGAAATACTAATACTAATAATATCACTAATTATAACAATGTAACATCTAAAATGTGCCCAAAGTTACCATGATATTTATTTATTTAAATGGTATAAATATTGACTAGTTATTAATTGTCAATATTACTTTATTAGAATAATGCTACAGTTAATTAAATGAAATTGTAAATGAAGGCATCATTTTGTATAGGTATTGGGAGTGATATTTAGAGTCATATTTGGCAAGACCTAAATTTGTACTAATTGTTTATACATTCCATTTTTTTTTTTTAATCAGTTATTTATCGTCGGCCTATTTCCGCTACCATACTCTCCCCCACACAACCGAGCCGATTATGTATATTTGTATCTGTCCTTTTGTATTAGTACGAGCAAAATTATTGGCTTTAAGATCGAGAAAACTTAGAACCGATGGATAATGTGCGTTTAGTCATATTAGTTAATTTATTAGCCAGAGAGGTGTAAATGTTTGTTCGTTTAAATTAATGCTGGCAAAAACCAGGAAAAAGTGGAACCGATTAATCTGTTTCTTTAAAAATTGATATCAAATATAATCAGGTATCCAAATAATGGTCAACACCAACTATTTGGATAACCGAATATCCGTTATTTGAATATCCAAAAATCCGACTAGTCGGTTATCTGAAAACTAATTGTTCGGATATCCGAAAATCAGATTCGGATATTTGAAAAGCAGACTACTGGAAATTTGGGATGTTAGAAAAATCGATTATTTGGATAGCAATTATAGTAATAATGGGTTATCGCAGGATTAAACGATAACCGGCTATTCGGATATCCGGGTATCCGTATAATCGGTTATCCTAATAATCAGTTTTCCAATTAATCGGTTTTCCTAATAATCGGTTTTCCGAATAATGGGTTATCAGAATAACCGATTATTGATTTTGTAAAAACCTACGAATAATTCAAAACCGTTAACCGATAACCAGAAAACCGGTTTCAGTTGTCATTATTAGTTTAAATCAAATATTGTACATATTATAAATAAACAAAGATGTTGCTAAAAAAGGAATATTGAAATGATTTACACACAGTGTCATTTTACAGTAGTGCCGATTTAGAATTCATTAATTAACATATTATTAAACATTTATTTGTAGATTAATTAATTTTTTCTGCGACTGCATTGAAAAATGTTTTAAAACACGCTACTAATCACGCTTGAAAATATGTTGATTTTATTCCATAAAATTTAAGAAAAGAATTAAGGATGTGTTTAGCATTGAACTCGGGACCTCTGGCTTGAGAAGCAATCAGTTCAAATCAAACAAGAATTATTAATAGTAAATCACACATAATTATTCCTTGCGGACACTCGCTCCCGGAGCTATCCCAGCATCTACGTGTACAAGACACCGTAGAAATTGTTGGGTTGAAAGGGGCAAGGCCGCTCGGGAATTAAGAAGTAAATAAAAAAGGGGTGCCCACCACTACCTTTCTTAGGAGTTTATTGGGCTACATAACAATATATATTCCGAAGGAACTTAAAATATCTGTAAAACTGAGAACTTAATATATTAGTATAAAACACAGTACCTATCTGTTTTCTGAACCAAATCTTTCTTAATTTTCTCGTACCCTGTGTATCATAAGCTCAATCTAATGTGTCCGAAGTAGGTTTCGGCATCAAGCATCAACTTTTATCAAGAATGAAATTTTTTCAGAAATCAATAACAAATTTCCCATTTGTTGCATACTATTCTGGACACAATGTATATTTGATGCAGTCGTAGAAAAAGTCTCGTGTCACCAGACTCGTGTGAAATTGCTATTTCCAACACTTGTGGTACAATATACTGTTAACGTGATTACTAAATTATATAAAAAAAAATTATAGACTAGAGGGTGCTGATTTCCTATACAAAATCATAGGGATTAAAATGTGTACATTTATCGTGATAAATATGAGGAGCATTCGTATAATTATTATTTACATTACATAGTAGCCACTTTCAATTTAGAATAATATATTACGTTTTATTTTGTTATAGGTATTATGCATAATTACATTGAAGTGATGTGGCTCCACACAGGGCGAATAGCTAAACATGTGTGCTTTAACTGTGGTCATTAATCATTTTGTCATTATCCAGAGGTTCACAAACCGGGGCCAATACTTTTCATCGCAGTAGTACGTGCATGGACTCTGATTTTCCTTTATAACATTAAACTTTTGCATAAAAAGTGAAACAGTAATTTTCTAGCTTTAGCTTTCAAGCTAATTGTTAAGTATCTCCAAATGTAGAATCAAGCATATTTCCTTAAAATTTAAATATCTAAATGCATTGTGTTTATTATTCCAGCAAATAAGTTATTCGAAGTGGAATCACATGCATTAAATTTCGAAAATGGTTTATAATTTATGGTAAGGAAATAATATCACACAGCCAGTCAACAATGTGCTTGCATAGAATATATTATTACAAAGGAGATTTAATAAAATATAAACCTGCTTTTATATGATCTGATACCAAGTTGTTTGCAAGTACCTGCTTCTTGCCAAATATGACACAAAATAAACAAGACTGTAAGTCAGTCTTAGAAATATGATATAAGGAAATTCAATATTTACCAAGTAAACGTAATGTCACTCGAGATATGTCATTTCATTTCAGTCCTTAGGTGGAGTTATTGCCTTAAATCTTATTTAGGATTAATATATCAGGCAATCTGGCAGAAAAATATATATACACTGGAACAAATTGATAGAGAGCTGAATTTTGATACGAATAATCATATATTATGTAATCCAAATAGTTGGAAAAAAATACTAATCGACCTAACAAAAAACGTGTTGTAATTTTTTCGCAGAAGAGATTTATCAGTATTATTATTTCTTCATGAGAACTGTTACAACGTGGAACAAATAACTCATATAAAAGTAAAGTGCTCAACAATCAAAACGGAATAAATAATAATTTTTGTAAATTTTGAAGCAGTGTAATTCGAAAAATGTATGTTCTATTTTCAATTAGTTTGCGGATTCGGAAAGTTTAATCTTTTTTGTATAAGTCTGTTTATGTAAATTTGTCGAATTACTCACCATTTAGATAGACAGGGAGAGAAACAACACCCTGCAAAATGCGTCAATCCGCAAGTGTCTCCTATTTATACAGTAATTTTTTTCTAATTTTTTTCCAAAGTACGATCATGTTCCTTGGCATGAAATCTCTAGGCATTTTTTAAATTTCTTCGATATCTTTCGTAACAAGTGAGTTATGAACGATTTTCAGATTTTTGTGATTTTTTGGATTATACAGCTTTATCTTTACGTGATTTTTTTATAATTTTTGACAAGTGACGGTTGCATAATGGGCAATAACCACTTTTCACTATACAGAGTGATTTAAAAATTGATATATTCTAATGTAATTGAAGAAAAAATTGACAACGACAAGCGAATATCATTTCTGTTTCAAAGTAGGAACAGGTTCCCCGGCATGATGTCTAAATAAGCTCTTTTTATCAATATCTTCTATAACAAATGGCATTAACAATTATCGCCCTTCTTTCAAATTATCAATGATTATTCTAAGAATCATTACATTGTCTACGATACTATCTCAGTAATTCGAGATATAGGCAAACATTTAAGAAGGTGTAAAATTTTTTTATTAATTAAAGATGAAGAAATGATCGAAAAAGAGCTTGATTGTTGTTTAAAACAAGTTGTCCTCACTTGTCACTGTAATAATGTGAGAATTGCCTTTTTTCACCAAAAATACCTAAAATGTCTGAAAACGAAATCAACTCTGTATTTAGAGTAAGAAATAAGGGATATGGTATTAGACAACTGGCACAAATCTTAAGTGTATCGCCTTCTTTAATCCATCGTACATTGAATAGGGATGAAGAACTGGGAGATGTATCTTACAGGTAAAGTGGAGGAAATCGATAAGTATAACATTGCTCAAGATAATTTTATAATGGTCTCGGTCAGGAGGCGATTCACCCATAATGTCGTTCAATTAAATAACGCTTTGATAGCTGCCACTGGGGTGCAAATTTATATTTAGACTGTTAGAAAAAGGCTTCCTAAATTAAACTTAAGAACAAGAAGACGTGAAGTTTGTCCTCACTTAAGAAATGAACATCATACAAACAGAAGATTGTGGGCAAATGAGCACAGGAATTGGGGCATAACGAAATGGAGTAGATGTTTGTTCATGGATGAATCAAGATTCACTTTGTGTCGGTCAAATGGAAAAATGTTGGTATGGAGAGGTAGAATGAAAATGAACGTTTTTATGAAAGGAATATGAGTGCAAGGCTTGCGTTTGGCGTAGGTGAAGTAACTGCTTGAGGTGGCGTAATGATGAATGGAAAGACTGAATTGATGATATTCATGGGAAAGAGTATGAATGCAGAAAGATATAGGGTTAGATGAGTAAGAAATATTGTTGTTCCTTTTGCCCGTGACTTTGGGTATAACTTAATTCTTATCGACGACAATGCTCGACTCATCGAACATGAATTGTCAATGAAGAGCTGAGAAACCACAATATTTGATGAATGAAGTAGCCTGCTAGGCCATCAGATATGAAAACAACAGAGCATTTGTGGAGTCGAATGAAACTACTATTGGACAAACGGGCAGAAGGGTTTTTACATATGAATGAATTGGTGAATGTGATTTAAGAAGAATGGGAAGCTATTCCCTATGCCTTCATTTGAGGTCTAGAGGCAGCCCAATAAAGTACTGAAAGTCATTTGGTAAGTGACTTTTTTAATTTTACCTTTCAATTAATGCTGCTATCGCAAGAAAATTTAACAGTGTCATTAGTTTTCACAACGATTCATTTTATATCCAGCCTCCATCAAATTCATCACTACTGTATGCAACCTTCAATATAGTTTTCAGGACACCATTTTACCCTACTGTTGATACGCCTAGTTGTATTTTGATGGCTGTGAATTGGACTAAAATCAAAAACAGGGCTGTAATTTCAGTGAAAATTTAAGAAAACATCTGTATCCACCTGTATTTTTGAATAAAATAATTTTAGGGATGTGGGTATAGTGAGAAGACATATGCTTACTAATTTATTCATTCATTCACCTATGTAACGTTTGTCGTTTGAAATAAAAAAGTTTATTAAAGTTTCCATTAACTAACTTTTTCTTCATTTCATATGATTAAATCAATTTTTAAATGACTCTGTATAGTGAATAGTGGTACTGCATTTATGTAACCGTCAGTTGTTCAAAAGTAATAAAAATCACGTAAAGATAAGGCCCACTCGACGAATAACCTGAAAAAACGCCTAATAACTGAAAATCGTTCATATCTCACTTGTACCGAAAGATAAATTTCAAAAACGTCTAGAGGTGTCATGTCAGGGAATATGATCGTACTTTGAAAAAAAAAATGGGAAAAATTTCTGTTAAAGTCGGAGACACTATCGAATTAATGAATTCCGCAGAGTTTTTTGTTTCTCATTCTGTAAAATCTGGATTGTACACAATTCGAGAAATTCACACAAATAATCTTATAGGACAAAGATGGAATTTTCCAAACTATTAGAAAATCGAATATACGATAATTATCTGAATATTTTTCTCTAATATACAAAAATTATTTAAATTCTGGGTAGCCTGAAAGTACGCACACCTCTAGTAAACGCGATGTGGCATAAATTAACAGGTGTGTCAAGATTTAGTTCTTCAACAATTTGTTCCCCTATAAATCCTTGATTGCCCGTAATTAAATACATTATTTCTGTTATTAAAATTATTATTGACTAGATAAATTATCACAATAGAAACAAACTAGGTCGTTCAAACGGAATTATTGATTATTGAATATAAATGCAAGATATTTTGTCTAGGAATAATCCAGGGTCAGTATAAAATTTTTAAAAAATCCAAGTTATCATCACGATATTTAAAATACCTATAAGTACAAGGCGTTTCAAATTTTAATAACAGTACTTTAATACTGTAAAGAAAAAGTAATTTTGAGATGAAAACGACTTATAAACATTCCCTTAAATGTCTCTTAAGGGAACTACAGCCCCTCAAAGGGAATGTTGTTTATTAGTAATGTCTAAGGAACTGATTTAGATAATTTACTCATCTTTTGTTTATTTACCACACCACTTAAGATATTTTATGACAACAAAATTTTTTTGAGAAAAATACTCATAAGCATCTCCTCCCGCTTGAGGGGGTAATTTTCAGGTCTCTTGTAATTCACCCATTTTAATGGCTGAAGCCTTGGTGGGAAATATTTCAGGATACGTTATTATCCGAACATTTTGATATATTTTATTTAAATATAAAATTTTCGTGTTTAAATTGTTTAGTAAAAAATTTGTATTAAAACCTTAATTGGAACTTAGAGCGACAATATAAAAAACTATTTTTTTTTTCAAATCTTATTAAAATTTCACGATTTTATGTGTATTCTGTAACGTAGAGAAACAAATTTTGTGTACTTCTAAAATATCCAGAAACCAAGAAAAAATACAGTAAAGGGATACAGTAAATGACCCCCTTAAACGAACACCTATGAATATTTTACTCTGCAATTATCTTAAATCATGTGGTAAATATACAAAATTTAAAGAAATTATCTGAATATGTTCTTTAGATATTTATAAAAAACTGTTTGTTTCTTCGGCGCTTTAAAGGCTTGTAGCTCCCTTAGGAAACGTAGAGGATATTAGCTTATAAGAAAATTTCAAATAAAAATTACTATTTCTTTTCGGTGTTAAAGTCCTGCTAATAAAACCCAAAACACTCGTATTACATACATATTTCAATTATTAAACTATTTCTGTTCCACGATCCTTTGTATTCATAGAATTTACAACTAACCGATTACTCTTAGAAAAAATCATCCACAAACATAACTTCTGAACGGATGTAACCTAAATCATAATACAAAAAAACTCAACGGTTTCTGAACAATTCAGAGAGAGATAATGCATTTTACTTTATTGGGTATTTTAGCAAAATTGAATTAGGTACTTAAAATTTCAAAGCCAGTTTATTGAAAGAGTCAGAAATGCAACACCAAAAAATCAAAGTGGTAAAAGTACAAGCCTTTTTCCAAAACTTTGAGTCGCAGGGATTTACGTTAAATGTTTTAGCTAAATGTTCAAATAAATCTGATTTTTTAGATATTTTTAAAATCAATCATCTACGTATATTCTATTTCTTTTTAATTTTTTTATATATTTTTTTTTGTTAGGTACATTTCAGAATTATTTACATCCGACTCAATATTTCCAATGTAAGTTTCAAAACAATATTTCTGATTTGGAAGGGCACCAATAAATTAAGATGTATTAGAAGGTACATATTATTTTACAAATAGTTATCTTATAACTTATAAGTATTAAGTAGGTACTATGAATTGTACGTTCTTCTGAGAAAATATGGAATATGTGTTACAAAAACTATGGAATTATTCAAACACTCTCTTCAATTGGTCGTATCGTTACATGTTTATTTTGTGCTAGCACATTTAAAACATGTAATACAGTCTCTAATTTTTTATCCATTGATCCCAACTGCAAAAAAAGTACACTATTAAAAAAAAGAAATAGTTTTTTACAGATTGTCCTTACTAAACAAGTACATGATAAATAATAATATAATATTCTATGAAAAAGTAAATACTATATTATGATGACTAAACATAGGAGAATTTGGTATCCCCCAGAGACAGCCTTTACATTCATATTATTTTTCTAGAAATTAAGTACACGAATTGATATGTTAATTAATTACAATAGAAATATAACACAAACACCTGATTGCGTTGTTACCTGCGCGGCATGTGGCGAACTTTTTTGCAGAAGGTTAGTTATTTGTGGAGACCCAACTTCAGGTACCTGTTTATATATTGCCCTATTGCGAAAGCTTGATATATACAGTTGTAATTTGAGATCCTAACTTTGAAACATTTTTGTGTATTCAAACTTTTTAATTTTTCAATTCTATATGCACATAAAAGTCGTATTCTCTGTAGCAACGATTTTATAGTTTCTTTCTATTAAATTAGTTGTGCATATAGGACGTACTCTCGGTGGTGACGATTTGTAAAGTTTTTTTCTTTTAAATTAGTGGTGTAAATAGGCCGCATTGCTTTTATTTAGTAACGATTTGTATAATACTCCAGTCAATAGAGATTTTTGCCCTAAAAAAGGGGGGGTAAAAACGATTTTAATATGTTGTTTAGGTCGGGACACTGATGAAAATCCAAGTCCTCGACCTTGGGGAAGAGTTGCGAGCCGTCACCTTGAATGAAAAGTGCAAGAAATTGTTTTTTTCAAAATAACTCCGCAACGGTTGATCCAATGACATTTTCCAAAAAATCGTCAAACTACATTTTTGTTACTTTTTTAAATCTTTCTGGCTATTAATTACATAACTATATTAATTTTGTAAACTCATTTCCACACCATCATGAGGTAGAGTAAATGGAGAGTTTCTTTATTGTGATATCCCCAGTAGGCCTAATCCACAGATGTTCCAGTTTCACGATTATGTTATTACTTTTTTCTGCTTTTCAACAGGAACTACTCAGATACAATTACACATGTATGCATGTCTGCGGATACAGATCACTGTATACTGTAAAGCAGATTCAAATTGATGTGAGGTATTTTTCAAATAGATCAGTAGTTAGAGTTTTAGTTTTTGTCTGCTTTTCGGTAGGATTTGTGAATCGATAGATCGATAAGATCGAAAAATCAATAGGGTTAACAACACTGGCCAATGACCCTGTGTGTTAAAACAGGACCGGGGGCGCGCGGTATGCTGTCGTGACGCTCTCTCTATTGAGGGAAGGAAGGGACGCCTTTTTTGACCATTACAAAAGAAACAAAGGATAAATGAAAGATGAAACATCCATACACTAATATTAATAGTCTCTATTAATTTCCGCCACCGCAGTAAGAAAATTTATATGTAACAAGAAAAATCATTGTAATTAGAAATAGATTTCGCTTTATAATCTTATTGTGGTGTGGAAAAACGTTAAAAATAATATAGTGTAATTTGTTTTTACAAAATTTACTAACAAAAATGAAGTTTGACGTTTTTTTGGAAAATGTCATCTTTCCGCCGCTGTAACTCGTTACATATTAGACTTATAAAAAAAATATAAATATACAAAAAAATGTTAGGAATTTTGTGTTCTTTAACTTTGTCGTTGCAGCGTTTTTTTGAAAAAGACAATTTTTTGCACCTTTAATTCAAGATGGCGGCTTGCAACTTGGATTTTTTATCGGGGTTCCCACCTAAACAACATATATGAAAATGGGTTCTACCCCATCTTTTGTAATACAAAGGCCTTTACAGAAAAAAAATGGGATATTCTGTGTAATATAAGAACGAATGAACAAAACACTAAGGTGAGATATACTAGAAGTATGCATGTCGATACATGCACACTTACGAACTATAAACCCCTAAACCGACCTGTCTTTTCATCGGGAAAGCTAAATCCTGACCCATCTTTTCGTTAGGAATACCAAATCCTCCGATGTATAAAGATGATAAACTAAATATTAAATGATGATTTCTCGATTACTGTCATGCTATTTCATATGTGTAAATAAATATTTTTTCATAAGTATTTTGAAAGAATACGATTTTATTTCAATGTGTTTGATTAGATTTAATGTTTGCTTTATACTCTGTGTATGGCCGTGTGTGTGCTACTACACACACACACGGCCATCTGCGAATTTTTTTTATATCCCTAAAATTTGAAAAACTATATTAGCAATTCTTTTATCCAAAATATGACATAACAGCGTTAATCAGGACCCCTCAAAATGCCTTTGTACCAAATTTGATTAAAATATGTTAAACAGTCTTTCCTTTCCTAAACTAAGTGGCAGATTAAAGGAAGCTAAGTATGCCTTAGAAACAATTAACCGACTATCGAATAGAGAAAATATATCTTGTTATTCAAAAATAAGTCATGAATTCATTGAATTTATTTGGAAATGGTAATAAGGATTATTGTGATTATTTTTAGGAAAAAAAATTCAAAATTCAAAAATAAATGTTGAAATCTTGGTGTGGTTTCTAATTTTTTTATTTTTGACCATCCAGTATTTTAAATTGTAAAATTGATTATTGCTATTGACATTTCAGAATAAGCACAATTTTTTTCCAAAAAAAAAAAATAATAAAAAAATTTACACCTATTATCAACTCCATCCGAGGACATACTGTAAGTATGTTGAAGTTTGATTGTTTAGGCAAATTATAGATATAATGCAAAACTGTCTGTTTTTATTAAATTAGTTGAGCCATTGAATATAACTTTAAGGTAGTGCCGCTTTTTATATGGTTGGGACCCAACCCAAGTAACAACTCTAAGATACTTTTGATTTATTTAGGTTTTAAAAGTGCTTTAACATGTTCAATAAAATGATAGTGGTTTTAAAATTACCTTAAGATAAACTAAAAGTTCTTAAAGACCACTGATTCTTATGCAAAGGATTTAATGCACTCTTTAAATTAAAATAAAAAAAACTGTTTGCTCCTAATGCCCTATTGATCTTATACTAGTTTTATAATACTCTTGACATTGGCTATTTTAAAACTAATTTGCATTTTTAAAGAATTAAATAGTAAGTTGGTTTTAAAACAATCCATTTTGGAACAAATGGTTTTAATGTAGTTTTATGGAGTATCCTTGATGTAGTCATTAAAACCCATTAAGAAAACTATTTTATCTTAAGCCTATATGCTCAATGAAATTCCACATTAAATCCTAAAACATAGTTTTTACTTTTTAAAGAGTAAATTAAGAATATTTTAAAGTTCAAAGGTTTTAATTTAGTCAATTTGATTAAAAGAAATGCCTGTTGGATTTTTGATGACTTTATTAAAACTAATTCTACCCCCTCCATAATCGGAGAAAACACGCCATCTCCTCAATAAACTGATTGCTGATTTAGTGAACCAGTGCAGTCCGTGTACCTACTTTATGCATGAATGAAAACTAGAAGACATATTTAAAATGGAAAATATTAGTGACAAGTATTCTAAATTAAAACGAAGTCACTAAATCCAGCAATCACAAAACCGGCACAATTTTAAGATTAGGATTTCATACGCGCGCCAGATCCCTTTAAATCAATAAGGCCACGAGTTTGAACATACTAAAGCAACTCAGTTTTAAAAGGAAGAGTAAATAAATGTCTGGGAGAGTAATTGTACTTAAAGTGGTAAATAAAACGCTATTTTAAGTCTTGTAAGATTTAAAATGTTCTATTAACTTGCAATCAGTTTTTATCTAGACCACGCCATTTTTTATATAAGATATAGACCCGCCATGATGAATATTTTCAATAGCCAAAGAAAAAAATATTATTAAAATATATGCGCTTTACATCCTCTTAAATAACTGAAGGACGGTGTGTCCAAACATGCAATTTAATAAAAAAAATGCATTTGGATGTTTAGATGGAAAATAAAAATTGACGATATTTTTAAAAAATTTTTTAGATAATGAAAAAAACATATTGGTGGCGCACGAGTTATGTAGAAGTATTTTATTATATTTTGTCAGAAAAGTGCCATCCGTTGTTAATTTTTACCAGAATAGTTTGCATTTGAATATTATTTTTAATCAGCTTTATATGCGTTACGTTTAAAATATTACCACTCTGCCCCATTAGAGACTTGCCGTTGTTTTAACTATTTCACGCATGAAGTTGTCCGACTTTAAAACAAAATAAAACCCTTTTAGGATTAAATATAATGATTCTCAAGGCAATTTAGTCTGCTGCAATTTTATTTTAAATGCAAAACGTTTTAATACATAAATTTAAGGTTGCCTTGAAGAACTCTTTAAGAATATGAAATTAAAACTAAATGGTTTTTAATATAGTTTTAAAATTTAGTCTTCAAGACCCTTTTAGGATGGGCCCTTTTTTGGCTAGAAGCTGCTTTATGGTGATCCTAAGCTTGTCTTGAAGATCATTTGGTTTTATTCGAAGTTTTATTGTATAATTTTAAAGCGACCTTGGAGATCTTAATAAGAGCATTAGTGTTACCTGGGAAGGTAATGAGGGGGGCCCTTCTAAAAATGAAGTAACTCAATATTTATTTTTAATTTATCTATATTATATGTTTTTGTAAAAAAAGACGTGTAATAGGTATATTCTCCAATAATAACGCATCGTAATACTTTCCGCCTCTCTAAGTTAGTTAGAAAATCAGAGCTTGTTGAAAGACGATAAGATGGAACTTTAGTTTATTGTCTTTGATTTTTTTTATATATTTTCGCATAAGCGGCATCCTACGGCTTTCTTCAAAGGTTAACGCGCGAATTTGAACTTAGAAGAAAGTTTTTGTTTACATCGTTATCGGTCTTTCTTGGAAGTCTCGGGACACCTCACCTGCATGCAGTTTGTATTCTTTCTGAATTAGGTAATATTATTTTACGTTCAAAATTGGTTTTATTTTTTCTTTTTTTACAAATTGAATTAATTAATTACATAATTAGTCAATTAGATTACTTCTGCCAGGGGCCCCTAAAAATCCGAGTCCCCGTTATTTGGACACGATACAGCTTTAGGGAAGGTTTGGTTTATTTTATTATACGCCAGTTTGACCGTAAAAATTGTTACCAATAATTGTATGGTTATAAAATATCTGTCAACATTTTAGGTCAATTGCTTAGGCTTGCCGCTTGGTCGATCATTATAGAAACAAAACAGGATGGGCTATTTCAATAATTTTACTAAAAATTTTATAAATAAATAGCTGGGACTTGAGCAATTGTGTCATTGTTATATATTGTAAAATTCCGAACCTAAACAACTATAAGACCTCATTTTAGGATATTGGAAATATTGCCAGAATACTCGCGACTTGTGTGTAAAATAACTCGACTGAACATAAATAACACAATTAAGAAAGCTTGCGAATTTTCCATTGACTGCGTCGCAAGGAAAAGGCAGATTTTGAAATTACTTAATTTAAACAGACTATAGATTGAAGCAGTCGAGCAATGGAGTTAGGTATATTTTTTGTCAATTTACTTGAATTCTTTCGATAAATCAGGACACCTAAAGTCCCTAGATAGTAACTTAAAAGGAAAATATAATTGGTAAAGCTTAAAGCTAAGAATTTATGGTTGAACGTGATGTAGGTTGGAGCTTTAAAGTAACAGTCAGTGAAGCTATTTCTAAAAAAGAGAGACCGAACGCAAATTTAGTCCTAGGGTAAACACGAAAACGTCCGCGGAACCATGGAAGAGTTTAATAATGAATTAATATTGAACGTGCATACAGAGATCCATAAATCCTCCCTGAACAAATTGGCTTATAATTTTTTTTCAGTGTAGATTTACATATTCGGTAAAACATGTTACATCTGAAATATTCTCTTGTAAAAATATTTGTTCTCTTATGGTTTTGTCGCAAAAACAAGGTTTCTAAATCTTTTGTTTACTACAATATTTTGGATTAATCCCAAAAAAAAGTTCTACTGATTATGTAAGAGAAAGACCAATATGCTCACTATTTATATTTATACAAATATTAATCCTACGAAAAAAATTAAATGATATTCTACCCAATATTTCTTTATCCCAAAGAGAGTTTAAAGCGTTTTGTAATTCTATTCACAGTTACTCTTCAATGCCTAGTTTGATGTTATACACTTTTTTCTAGTCCCCCAAAAGAAATAAATAACAGGGGTTAGAAATAATTTACATTCGCCGAAATTATAAGATTCCAACATTTTACAAGATTTAAATAATATCTAAATAAATGTTTGTATATAGTTTAGTTAAGTTTTTTGTTTTATGTTGGCTCTGGGTGGTTCCCATCAAATCGACTTCTTTCGTCCTCAAAGAACTGAGGTGATGATTCTGTGTCCCAATATGGGACATTCTGTATAACAGTATGTTCATATTTTGTGTAGTATTAAACAAAAATAACGTAAAAACAACATTTAGTTGTAACAAAAATGCTCGATTATATATAGGACAAAAGATAGATAAATTGGAATATGATAATATAAAGAACATATTCGAGGGTACAAATTATATATTAATTTTTATCACCAAACGTTACACTTTTACCTATTTTAGTTACCTATATTTGGTTTAGTTACTTGCAAATGACAGAATAAGATGGAATTAGTTAAAAGAAAATAACAAATATAATGTAAAAATTAGACCTATAAGGTAGTTTCAAATTCAATACAAGTTTTGATAATTAATATATTAATTAATTAATATAAATGACAAATAATTTTATAGGCATTTGGCAGTCCTAAATATAAACCTATCAAACTTTTTAAAAGAAAGTAAAGTTTTCATTTTGTATTTAGTATTAATGATATTCTATAAACATATTTATTTAAATAAAGTGGAATTTTGTATTTTATAATTAATTTAAAACAATTATACATATAAAATTTCGCTTCATTTGTACATTCAGCTGTTGCTTTATCGATTGATTTTATTTAGTGCCACTTTATTTTCGATCAAAAATACAAAAATAACCCTCTACTAGCTTTAATTAAGATGGTGTATTAATCAATCCGATTAAGATTGATGAGGGTGTATGATCAGAGAAAACATAAACGAATCTATAAGTCGAAATAGAAGTATAAAAGGCGAAAAATTGTTTGTTCTCACACTTGATAAATCTAAAACGAAAATGTTCATATATCACATTGAGTTATCAATTTTATTATGGATTCCAATAAACTCGTAACTTCGGCAGATTACTATTGTATTAATCTAGGCCTTTAAACGTTGTAATTATCAACTTTTTCTTTTGGATTTCGACATAATCAAGTAATTTAATATAATAATTCACGTCAAAGTTAAAATGCATTAGAGGATAAAACAAAGATTTTCATGGGGGTTTAAATACTAAAACTGTTGTCCAAAATGCACGTTTAATTTGTTGGGGATCGTTTTAGTTGTTGACCCGATTTTTAAAGTATGTTTCAATGACATAATAATCACAGTTTTCGTATACACGATATTTCTCAGGTAGGGATGTTACTCAGAAATAAACACCAATGAAATAGCATGATAATACTCGATAAATCTTTTCTAAACAGCGACACGTGAAAGTTTATATCAACAATAGTTTTTGCATTTCCGACTGAAGCAAATTAGAAATATTGAAAACATGATAATTAAACAACAAAACTTTAAAACCTTAAAAGTATTAAACGTGATCAATTTTTGTAAAAATCCTTACCTGTTGTTCTACCCTGTATAGTCTGGCCCCCACAGTCATTGGTTTAACATTTCCTACCCTATCAATTCCAGCTAAATAGCTTCCCGGTTTGCCTAATGTTTGATCAAGCCTTCGTTGCAGTTCCTGAAAGGGTTTACAAAACTTATGAAGGGAACCTGAATAGGAATATTTTAATTTTTAAACAGAAACTGTTTTTCTCAGTTATGATACTTTCTTTCAAGATGAGTGTAATATACAGGGAAGATTACTTGATCAATCAAAATGCTCTTGTAAGAATTTTTTAAATTTTACACGGTTGGTGGTGGGCGAAAAAATTTATTTTCTTTTGCCTATATTATTTTTACTTGTTTTTGCATTTCAATGAAATTAGGAATAATTAATCTTAAATATATGGTGTATAATATACTTGAATTAGAAAAACAGCAATGTTCACTTATTCATACAGAGATACTTGAAACTAAATGCTTTCTTAATATTCGTAAAAATTTGGTTTAATTTTTTTCACTTTTAAGATGAACTTTTTAAATGGATTTGGCCCCCGATTTCACAATTTTTTTAAATTTTTAGGATACTCAATAAATACTCTTTCCAAGGTATTTTTAATAACATGATGTATTGGTGGAAAATATGTCGTATTATAATCAAGTACTCATGGAAATTGGTAACAAAATACATAAATAATAATTGAGAGCAGCAAAGTTTGAGGTTTTACATTATTTCCGTTATTGTGTATGTTTGTTCTTCTGTGACAAAATTTTATCAGAACATGATGAAATTTGAATAAAATTTGTATAGGAAATACATTGGAAGATGAAAAATAGTAAAAGAATTTTCAGATATAAACAACTAGAATATCAGGGCAATACAAGGCTGTTAAAGAATTTGTTAAGCAGCAGACTAAGAAGAGCAGAAGAAAGATAAGAACACCAGAAAATACTGAAATCATAAAAGGATCGACAAAGTGTCCTGTTGATTACCCAGGAAGTAGCATGTGTCCCCGTTTGAGGGAAAGAGAATACGAGATAAAATGATCAACTGTGATAAGTACTATTAAACAATATCTGCATTTAAAAAAAAATTTCATAAAATTTCAGAAAATTCCAAGAGATTATGATTCAAAAGTTAGCGTAGATAATATTTGGATTCCTGATGAAAACTATATTACATAAGGCCATCAAAAAATACCTAAAAGAACAAAATTTAAGATGATGCCATTAAAAATATTGATTTGCAAAGGCCTTGAGTAGAAAGAAATCACCTTTTAACGGTGTCTTTTGGGGTTTCGAAATTAGAAATTCTGTTGGTTACAACGAAAATATCTTAGTCCTATTATTACGACAACTATCGGCCATAAGTAGTGATTATGTTTTTATGCAATGCCCCACCATATCGCTCTCATTTCACAATACATTATTTAAGAGCGAACTGTCCAAAGATTATTAATCCCACTGAATGGATGCCCAATAACTCAGACTTAAATGCATGGTTTGTAAAGTCCGTATATTTATTATATCGAATATAGTCTACACTAAGTCTCCTAAATTTCATTAAAATGTAAAAATAAACAAAAATAATACAAACCAAACAAAAACGTTTTCTTATTTTGGCTCACTGTATAATTCTAAATTGGAAGAACAAAATATCTGTAAGACATATCAAAAATATATACAGATAGTTACAAGAAACTAAAAACTCCCAAATGAATTTACTAGAATTTATCCACATTACGTAATATCATTTAATGGTTGTACTGTTTCTTCTATTACCTTTATTCGAACCATCATATTCAGATGCCCCTGACTGTATTGTTCGATAACGTCTCGAACATCATATGGTTTTCTAGCCTGCTGGAATTTTCTTCGGGCGACGAAATATTTGATTTTTCGTATTGCACGAATAGCGTTTTTGTGCGCTTCAGTTAATCTAGAATGACAAGAATAAACTTAGCATATTGAACAAATAATTATTTGGAATGAAATTCGGAACATTTTCATTTTCATTCTGTAACCTTTTAAATAACTAGAGAAATTATTTATTTGTAGTTCTTCAACCCAAAGAATTTTTACAATTTGTTTGATATCTGCAAATATATAACTCCTTCTGACACTTTAGAATTACAAGGGGTTATATTATTATCTATGGTGTTTAATGTCTAATTAGGAGTTTTTATGTTTTATCTATTTTCTAGCAATATTTATATATTGGCACTTTATGGGTGTTTTATAAACCAATAAGATTAAAAAATCTCAAAACGTTGAACCAAAATTATTAGTATTAAAAGTTTTAAATGCAGTATGACCTCCTTCTTGAAAAATGGCAATTTGCTTACAAATAATTTAAACATCGTTACTTTAAAAGGTATAAGTTTTCTGAAAAGTTTTTCAATCAATTATTGCTACTAACCCCTCCTACGAAGGATATCTTTTGTGGGGGAAAAAAAAAAAAAAAAAAAAAAAAAAGGGAAAAGAAAAATTTAAAAGGGGGGGGGGGGAAAAAAAAAAAAAAAAAAAAAAAAAAATAAAAAAAAAGAGGGGGGGGGGGGAAAAAAAAGGGGGGGGGGGGGGGGGGGGAAAAGAATATTTTTTTTTGGGGGGGGGGGGGGCCCCCCCCCCCGGGGGGGGTATTAAAAACCTTCGGTAAAAAAAGGGGGGGAAAAAAAATAAACCAAAAAAACTAAAAAACATCATTTGTAATTATGGTCTAATTTTTGCTCCCACGTGACGTACTGGAAATGGAGAATGTCTCTCCTTCCCTGATTCAAACTGACTTTTGTACTGATGAGAGGCTTAGGTAAGTCCCCGAAGAGACTGTTATGGACATTTTAAAGTCAATTTAGAAAGAAAGAACAGAAACTAATCATTCTATATACCAGTATTACCAATTACAACCTCGCTGTATTATTAAGAAAATTGAATTATAAAAAAGTGAAGACATATTATCTTTAATATTATGAAACAATTTTTAAACCGAATATTGTATGGTGGACCTATTACTGAAACCATTTTAAAAAGAATCTCTATTACTAACATCCTTGATAGTGTGCAAAACATACTTTGCTACGTATTTCTAATTTTTCAACAAGAATAATGTCTAATACCCTAATATATTATGTATACTGTTGTATGTAGTTCTCATAATAATCTTTATAATGGAAAGTAAAAAGTATACGAAAACAGTTGTTCCAACTGAACGTAGTGCTTATTTCACTTTACTTAATAAGTAACAGACATTTCTTAGATCTGTATTTTTTGGCTGCCACACTTGCTTTCTATGAATTTTGAAGTCATAAGTCCATTTTAAATGATTAAAAATTTGTACATTTTCATACCTTTGCACAAAAGAGCGCAAAATACCCGCTATGTTTCAATATAAAAGCCTGTAGCACACCACCCTTAATTACAATAATTTTAAAATTTTAAGAATGGTGGTTGCTAGGGGAAGACTTTTGGTCAGAATTGACAAAAGGATAACTTTTGGTATAAAGTTTTTTAATGGTAATAAAACATTATTATACTAATCATAATGTGATTATTTCAACTTCCAACACAACACGACTCCTGAGAACTATCGTCTTACTAGTAAAGGATAGGCGTGGTATATTTCGCGCCCCACGTTGGACGCCAAATATACCTCGCCTACCTTTCCCAGCTAAACGATAGTTCTTAGGAGTCGTATTGTATTGGAAATTCGATAACCACATCACAGGATTAGTATAACAATAATTTTGTTATTATTTAAAAAAACTTACAAAACCTAACCTGACTAAAGTCTCCAATATTCAACTACTATCTACTAGTTATTTCAAAATTATTCTAATTAAGGGTGGCGTGCCACAGGTTATATGTCAAATTGAATCGCTTGACACATTTCGTACCTTCATAAGCATATATGTAACATCTGTACCAAAAATCAAACAGATTTAAATTATATTCGCTATTTTGCTTAAATTCTGACGATGCGATGCTGAGAAAAATAAACTTACTGTGTAACTCTAGGTAATTCGGCATCTAAATCATCGATGTCGTCACTCGCTGCTTCCGTCACGGTGGAAGTTTGACTGGTGAACACCGCACCTTTTGCACTTTCTCTTTCACCTCGCCGAACCCTATTTGGCGTTCCTATAATATAAATATAATATAAAAGTAAGTTAATAAATGAGAGATATATAGTTAAAACCACGGAGGTACGAACATGGGCATTAGTATGAGCAATTTACTTTTGTCCGCTATGTACCAGCAGAGAGTACCGATGGTTTGCCCTTTTCATTGTTTCATTCCACTTTGAATAGTCGAGGGGAGAAACACAACGAAGTTCTGCACAAAAAAAATGAAAGTCTATTAATTGATAGATGGAAAAATAAATAAATGGAGTCACCAAAACCATACGGTAAGACAAATAAGAAAATTATTATCAGCAGCATTTCATGAGATGTTGTCCTGTCAATGTTGCACAAAATATTTCCTCCTCTACCAACACAATAAATCTCCTGTCCCCGACGATAATGGGGAAATACTACAATTCATGGTCTGTGCTACTACTAATAAGAACCCAACATTAATTAATTTTTCATACCTTTACATGTTCGCTCCTTCATGGTTCAATCTTAATTATTAAGTAATGTTTTAAAGATGTATGGTTTTTACTATTTCTATATAAAGAACCAACAATTTGAGAAACATATTTCTTAAATATAAATAATCTCTTTACCCGCTTTTGGTTCCTCCATGTAAAATACAACATCAGTATCTGACAGGGTCCTATTGGGCTGATTGTTCGTAGATGCTTGGACGGTAGGTGCGTCAGTTAACGGCGTGCCGGGACCAGGCGTGTTTGCTTCCGTCCGAGAACCAGATGTATTTATCTCCATCCGATTTCTGGATTTTCTCCGTTTGAGGACCGATGCTTTTTTTAGCCACCTGTAATATAAGGGACTGACCCAACGTATGGATACTTAACACCAATACATCAAACACTGCATCTAGAACTAGCCTAACAAAAACTACACTAAAAGTTAATGAGGGTTCATATTTACAAGGTTATGTTTGATTTTTACATCACAGTTGCGTATACAGTGTGTCCCTGGATTGTGTGTCGGAGAGGAAAAATTGTCTAATTTTACGTTTTGGAAAATAACTTTAGAAGATGAAAAAATTTTGCTTATAGAAAAAATTTTGCTTATAGAAAAAAATGTGATTCACATAATGAAAATCGAAATTTAGTGTACAGTATGTCAAAAAAATTAAGAAATATTAAGTAAACTCAAGACCAAACTATCATTATTTTTCGTTTAACAGCAAAATGCCAAATAAAGACTTCCTATATATAGCCAAATACAAAATTTCGTAGATATTTAAAATTTAATAATTTCGATTTATTTTTAATATAATATTACGAAATGATGTCATATTATATTGAATATGCGAAATGTTGTAGTTAGTCAAAATAAAATGCAAGTAAACAATGATTTAACTTAAATTTTTTTCAGATGTAACAATATTTTAACTAAAATTTATTATTTTTTTTCAAATATATCTCCTTCTACTCCGGCATATTTTCTAATACATTTTTTTAAATTTTTGTAGGCATTTTGTACGTATTCGAATCTATTAAAAAATGATTTTCCAATTTTATATTAAGCAGTTTACATTCATCTACTTTGCAAAAATAATGATAAAGTGCAGTAGTGGAAACTCCTAAGACAGCTAAACTTAGAAATTTAACTGGAGAAACCAAGAACTTAATTTTTTTAGCTGCTTTAATATTACTATTAATATTAATTTAAAGTATTCTTTGGTTCGTTCCGCAGTCATTTTATCTAGGTGACTGAATTAATTAAAGTGCATCACGTACTACACTGACTCTTGAGGTGAAACAGTTAGTGTAGTGTTCCCCAACAATAGATGTTTTGAATCAAATGTCAATTGTCTTTTATTTCAATTGCTTTACAAAATGAATCATGTATTCTGAGCTCCGTTAGAAGCAAATAAAAATATGTTTAAACTTTAACAAATTAAATGTCAAAAGAAAATGCACATGTGTATTGTGCACTGGCTTACACCGAAGCGTTTGTTTTGGGGATCGTATCCAAGCTACAATAGGAACTTTTGTTTTTGTTGCGTGGTTCTGAAAATGTTCCAGTATGTTTCAATAAGTTATAGCAACAAAATAAAAATGTTGCCGTTTGTTGCGTGTTTCCATCTCGAGTTGGTATTATTAAAGCAAAAGTTGAAACAGGTTTCTACTTGTTTCAACAACTAATCCAGTTGCAACATTTTGTTCCCGTGGTAGACAATCAGTACTTGAGTAAAACATAATGAATGAGAAACAAAACTAAAAATTTTGCATAATTTCAGTTGCTTTGGTGTAGACAAAAAATTTACAGTTGTTAAAATTTGTTCCGCAATTTTGAAATAGCAACATTTAACAACAAAAAGTTCCTCATTGTTTCATTGATTGAGACACTATACTAGTGTAACAAACAAACCATATGATTATACTAATTATCGAAGTATACTTGTGAACTCCTATTATTGTTTTTTTTTGTTTTATTGTTATATACAATTTTTGCACTTCTAATTTTTCAAAAATTTTTTTAAATATTATATTTAGAAATAAGTATATATATATATATATATATATATATATATATATATATAATATATATATATATATATATATATATATATATATATTTGTTATCCAAGAAATCATCAAGAAAAAAACACGATGACGGACACCTACGATTTTCGAACGCATGTCTTTGATTAAACTATTAATACTATGATTTCATTATGCATATTGAAATGTCAGATGTTGTCAAAGTTTCAGTTGAACTAGTTACTGATTTTTTTGAAAATTGTTCAAGTTTAAAATGCTTTCATTGGACCAAAAACAGACTGGAATCTTACTTTAGAAATGGGTTCAAAATGAAAATGGTGAGTTCACATGTTTGTGGTGTATCTGATATGAGGAATTCAGGGAGCATTTTCTCGATTTTGTCGTGAACTTTAAAACCACTATAAAGACCTTTCTAGAATTGTGAGGAATTTCCGAGACTCAGACGGTATCAGAAGGAAAAAGTTCTGGAAGACCAAGTAAAATATCAGAGGAAGTGGTTGACAATATTAGATATGATGGGAAACGATCCTTTTATATCTTTAAGATGGTTATATTTTTTGTATAGCACGCACTGTTGAGATATCACTACTTATATATAATTTTAACAGAAAAATAAGTTTTTTCTTTTACTTTCTGATGTTTCTTTGTTTTATTTCTTATCACGAAAATTTATTTCACATCTCAAATCTACAACTTTTTGTCTGCACACTTTTAGTTTTACACAAAAAAGGCATAATATTTCAAAAACGGCTGGAGAAAAACATATTATAGGTATATTTTTGGAATCAATGAAAAAGTGTCTTTCAAAATATATAAAAATATACGAGGTATTCCACATAAAAAAAAACATAAGTGGTGTCTTTTTCTCTACTTCCCGACGCCATTTTTTTCATTTTTGATCACCAAAAGATATTTCACACCAAAATCTACAACTGCTGCTTCTACACTTACTTTTTTCATATCTCTAAAATTAAAGGCTGTAGGTAGGTGTCAAAATATATGGAACTACCCAATACAATACGACTGGCATATGCGGGCGTTAATTGATTATGAAAATAGCGGGATGTAGGAATTTACAGCAATACTATCCTATTTAAAACGCACTTGCTGTAGTTTCCTGTAGTATTTTCAGCATTACAGTTGTCATATTTTGTCTTTACAAATGCGATAAATGTGAACAAAATATTAACATATTACAATATACATTTTTATCATTTCCCCATATATTTGATAGTGCTGGATCTCTTCAGCATTAATTGAGGAGCCGTCAGTGGTAGCTATAGTAACTTAACTTTATAAATCGTTGCATACAAGAAGCACAACATCTAATCTAGCCTTACCTTTGACAAGGGCATATTATAACTACTACCTCCTCCACCGGAACTGCTATTAATAAGCGGATTTCCACTGGCGTCACTGAGGTATATCTGCCAAGTTGCTCTCGAATTGAAGCTTTTATCAGCTGCGTAACAGCGCCACAAGCACTGAATCAGCATCGCTGCGGCGGGAATTTGACGGTTGAAATGCTTTTGGCGCTGTTTCTGCTGAACTTTTAGTGCGAATCCGGAACCTAATATTCCCTGAAATGTAAAACAATCAAATTTAAAACGAATCAATCAATGGTGGTCATTATTATTATACCTATTTGATATAATACAATAATACAACCGACAAAAATTAATAATCATCACAAACAATAAAGTAGTTTTCCACAAACAAAAATACATCTTATACACAACTTGCGTTTCACCAACTAAGGTCGTGACATCTGGAAATTATTAAAACATAATTGTGATTTGGATTTGAAAACTTGATGGTTGAACAAAAATTATGATTTAATCATCTCCAGATGATACCAACTTGATGGGTAAAAGATGCATCAAGTATAGTACTCTACGTTTTGGTGTTAAGATTCTAACCCGCTTCAGAAATAATCATCTACGATTTTGTTATTACAGAAATCCGTTATAGAACACCTTACACTTAAATATGGAAACTAGTTAGTCTGTATGTCTGTCTTCATGTATGCGTATTCGCATTTATGTCTATTGATTACGATAATTTTTTAGACTTAAAAGATATAAGCTCCTAAATACGTTGTATGAGAGTATGGATAATAATAAAAAATATGTAGGGTCTATATTGGCCCAATTGGTTTTTTTTGTTTGATAATGATCTTCCAAATTTTGACGGTAATAGCCAGTTATGTTCGCTGATGATAGTATTTTTCTACACATTCAATTTTGGATATAACATCGGATACAAATTTATATTGGATAAATTTATAACGTAGTTTAATCACAACAAGCTTTTTCTAAATGCGAGCAATACAATATTGATGAATTTTACACCAAGGTTAAAACCACATCTGAATGTCACCTTATAAATAATAATGGCAGAACCATAGAACAGGTTACAGATACAAAATGTTTAGATTTATCTATAGCGTGTTCGACTTTGAGCAGACATACCACTGTATTTCGATTTTATTTCGACCAATTAAAAAATTCTAAGAGCTATCAACATGAAATTCGGTATTTAGGCATTCTAAGCATGTCCGATTCATATTTCCTAAAAGCCATTTCGTTAAAAAAAGTACCTAATAGTGTTTCTGGATTTTTAGCATTTTATTTTAATTATAGTAGGCCGTGGATATGCAACATAAAAAAAATTGTTATTCAGCAAGGTAGATCTCATCGAGTACTACAATTTGAAAAAAAGAATTTTTCAATTCGCCCAAATACAACCGAAATACAGGGGTGTGTCTGCTCAAAGTCGAACACACTGTATAGATAATATCTTAAGCTGAGAATCATACATAGATGTTATTTGCAAAATATTCCATCGGCTTGTCTTGTCTTGTACAAGTTACCTACATCAAATTTTTTCAGAGAAATTTATGTTATTATATTACTATCCACTAATTTATTTTAGGCTAAGGTATGGCATTTTATTTTGGAGATGTTCCCATCATTCTATAATATTTCCGTTTGCAAAAAAAATCAGTTAGGTATTTCCACTGTTTTTAGTTAATTTTCTCAGAATTTCAGCATAAATTGTGTCTTGTTAAGGAAGAATGAATAACATGAATTGATTTATCTTTGTAAAAATATATATATAGAAGACATAAATGAAAATCGAGAACGGCAGAACAGAGAAAGAAAGAGTGAGACTATTAAATAAAATTGAAAACTTTAAAATTAGTGCTAAATCTCTTTTGAATTTCTCAACGAGTGTATCTGTCAAAATTTAAATGCCGATAGTAAAGAGAGAGAGAGAGAGGGGTGAGACAGAGAGAGGGGAATCTTTGAAATTGAAAAGAAAACTTTAAAGCTAACATTAAATCTCTTTTGGATTTCTAAACAAGGAACTGCATCAGGTTTAAGTTTAGTTTTTGTTGGAATTCAGTTCCGTCTGGTAATACAAACATATCCTCCCTAATATTATCATTTTCTGGAAAATGAATACTACAAACAACAGAATATTGAGGACACCAGTTATCTCGGGGAATAGCTTTCAACCAACCATTTACCTTTTAAAATACCACCTTTTGGTAAACCTAAGGTCGATACCATAGATCCCCCAGCATTTAGAGTGCTATTTAATTGGATTTACATCCAGGGACACAGCAGGTTTTTGGTATTATGTAATAAGTTTAAATACTTACTTTTTTATAAGTTTACAGTACAAAATAGGCCCCTAAGGACAACAATTTTAAACACTATACCTAGATACATAATCTATTTAAATGTCAAATACTAAAGAAACACATTATTTTTTTTAAATAATTTCTCGTATAAATTTAAATAGAAATGACAGCAAATTAAACAACTAAGAAAAAACACAATATCGTAACTTAAAATAATTATTTACGATTAAAACTTAATGGAGTTTGCCGTGACTTGCCACTTTACAAGATCCAGTTGGCCGTGCTCCATCACTAATTTACGGGCGAATTATTAGAAGTTACGGGTCACAAATGCTTTAAACTATCTTCTACGCAAACACAAGATACGACCTATTAACTTTTTAATACATAACTATAATTAATATCAGTTAAAATCACTAAAATTTGTTGGGCTGTACCGGCGCTTCAACCAAACAAACAAAATGGTATGGGAGTAGATAATTATGCACGATCTTCTATTTCATGGCCTGTCTAGAGTAGGCCGTGCCACTGTCCTATACCCTAATATCCGACATTCCTCGCCTCGAGAATTTTAAAATAAAATTCTCCAACGTAACGATATCTTCTGAAAGACCCAACCCGACTGCGATCCAAAATTTCGTAGTTTTATTTGTGTTCGATAGGCCTCTTTCGATAAGAGCAGGTGAACAGCATTCTTAAATAGATTAGTATTATAATAAGGGTATGGAAAGAATTAATTGCTAACATTTTAGCTTAAAACAATATAGGTATTCGAATATTCTAATTTTACACCACATTATGAAATCATCAAGCCATATTTCATATTATTCATATTTCAGCTATAAACATATTTTTCTTTATGGACTCTTAACATCAAACATATTACACTTTGTCCACAATGTTAATGTAACTCTAAAATTGTATATGCACTACTGAAAACACGGCTGTTTACTGAACCTTGTGTAGAAAATGAAAGGTTGTAGATAAACATTCTGACATTTAACGCAACACCTAATTTGTGGTAAGATATTTTAGTTATAATTTTTATATAGTTGTAGTCATAAATCAAGGCGACCTTTCGAAATAACTTTTACGACAAAGTTACGTATCCGGCGTGTAAAATCGAATTTATGGTATAAATCACGATGTTACCAACCACATTAATCTTCCTAATAGCCTCTCCACTTCCAACTTCGGTTAACCTATTATCTGACAAGTTATTTAATACTGACGAAGGTAGTAGCGCATAATCATGTGAATCTAAATTTAAAATTGATAACTTATAATAAAATAAAGCAAGGGTAGTTTGGTACATAGCCATAAATGTCCAGAAAGTAAAAATACATCCCCAGTTTTACTTTAAATGAATAATCAAATGCACCTCTCACAGGATAAGGATATAATCTACGACCAAAAATAAAACTTATTTGAAAACACTATTCCATTTGCGGAGGAGGTGAAATATCTAAGAATCACTCTAGATAGATCACTTAATTGGAACTCCCATCTGGAAAAGGTAATTCACAAAGCAAAGCTGTCCTTATGAACATGCCGTCGTATTTGTGGCAAATCCTGAAGCATGGGTCTCCAACAAATTTACTGGATCTACATCACGGTAATCAGACCAATGATAACTAACGGATCCATTGTTTGGTGGCCGGAAGGATCACAACGGACAGCCAAAGCCAAACTCTCTGGACTGCAGAGATCAGCATGCATAACCGTAACGGGAGCAATTAGCACCACACCGTCAGCTATAATGGAAATCCTCCTGGATTAACCCCCTCTTTATATATATATTTGGAGAGAGGGCCAGGTGGGCAACCTACAGACTGCAACAAGCGTCCATTAATATGCCGCAGACTAGTATCATAGAACGAAACAGGTTGCTGGATGACATAGAGAATCATAGCATCCTGGGAATGCCCTTGGATACTATGCGTACCATGACCAACTACGAGTTGACCTTCAACATTCTTTCTCCGGAAAGAGATGAGTGGGATCGGAATAAAACCGACCTACAGAGGGCAGACAGTTGCTGGTTTACAGACGGCTCCAAAACTCCCGAGGAGACAGGAGCCGGAGTACATAGCTACAAAACAATGATGAGGGTATCTTCAAGCCTAGGTACTCACGCAACTGTTTTTTAGGCTGAAGTTCATGCCATTGAACTGTATGTGCGAAGGCTGGAATATATGCATCTTACACGCAAATCGATAAAAATTCTCTCAGATAGCCAAGCAGCTATAAAAACTCTATGCTCCTACCGGTATATACCAAAATGGTATGGAATTGTCAGAAGGCTCTAAATCATTTGAGCAAAAACAATAAAGTGACTCTGGTCTGGATACCCGACCACTCTGGTATGTAAGGTAACGAAAAGGCGACTCCTTGGCTAGAGAAGGAGCGGGATCACGAATTATCGGACCAGAACCGATACTTGGCATCTTTAAGTACTGCTAAGATGGTTATCTCAACCTGGGCTGAGAGGAAAACTCTCCAATATTGGCAAGAGTTATCAAGATTAGTTCATTCGAAGGCGTTTATAAAATACCCTTTGAAATCAAGAACTAAGAAACTTTTTAGAGTTAAACAGGGTAAACCTAAAACTCTAACAGGCCTGTATACCGGACACTGCCAACTAAACTACCATCTGCATAAACTCGGCCTAGCGGAAAACGCCGAGTGCCGTCTATGCCTGGAAGATGTTGAAAAGGCACATCACATCCTATGTACCTGTCCCGCTGTGGAGAGGATCCGATTCTCCATATTTGGCAAAGGGCAACTACTGCCAGAGGAACTGGACACATTCTCACCCAATAAAGTTATCAGTTTCGTTAAAAGATTGAACTTATTGGGTGAAATATAACTAGGTGTGAGCCACAATAGGCCTGCTGAAGGGCGCAGTGGAGAGTCCACAGGGACCCACTCACAAGAAACCTAACCTAAACTATCTGAAACCACCAGAATTTTAAAAAAACTCTCCTAGTAGTGTTTCAGGTTTTCAAAGTTTTAACGAACATTATGCATGTCCGTTCTGACACAGTAATGACCACCCATATGTGTAACTAGAATATATAAATGGCGCCTTACCATTGCGCAAAATAAATGAATGTGGGAATATCCTGTCGCTTGTATAGAAGCCATTAATTTGTTATGAAAGAACGCACCTTTTAGTTTGCCCACAAGGAATCGATCCTTTCAAATATGTCAAGAAATTCAACCTGGAGATTTTTATATTTTTCTATTCATTTATTTAACATCCGCTTAATTCCGCTACCAAGGTCAATCGCCGACGTCAGGAGAGAAGCTTATCAGTGCTTGTAGAAACAATGGTACCCCTGACCTGGAAATGCCGAACCCTCACGTGTACACGATCACGTCGTAGATCTACTGAACCCACAAATTTTACATCCTTTTCGAAAGATGATGATGTGAACGGGTCCGCTCATCCACTATACCATCGACTGTCCGATTTTGAAACCGGGCGGTTTGGGTGGAAGCACGCTCCACTGCTCTTCATACAATCGAGCAGACAATTTTAATATTGAAATAAAGTATTTACTGGCACAGCGAACACGCTACACTCTGTATCTACTGCAATTCAACCGTCAATACTTCTTCTGTCATACAATTTACAACGTATAAAATCACCCAAAAAAAAAAAATGATGGATAAAACAGATCATTAAATATTTCCATTTTTATCTGTCCCGATATTTTTTCCTCCTAACTTCTTCAATTTGGTGTCCTATAAGGGAGTTTGTTCAGCAAGTTAGAACATTGTTTCCCACCAACTCTTTCTGAATTACTTCCTAACTCCCTAACAATTACCGTTTCTTCATTTCAGCTACTTAGCCGCTATCATTGTGCTGACAGAGAAAAGTGATACTCTAAAAGAAGTATTGGCATTAGAAACCGGCGAAGTTAATAAGTTAATTTATATAAACTCTCATTGTGCATGCTTCTTTGTACCCTCTTATTGTCCATTTCAGAATATTAATTGATCCCAAAATATACATAATTATAACTGATATTAATTTAGAAGTGATCATGCTGTTTTAATTCATTCATACGAAATTGAATTAGATTTTAAAATAGAGTTTTCCCTTTAAATTAAAAGTATGCATATCTGAAAATAACTTACACTGTATCACAGTTTTATTTATAATATGTGTAATTGTTTAGTGACCTAGATTGCGATTTACCCCCGTATTAACAAAATCGATTGATCGTTGTTTCATCTACACTTCTAGTGCTCCTAAATATCACAGTCGTAATTCGTAAATCGTAATCAACTGTGACAAAAATGGAAACAGGAAATCTTGTGAGGGTGCATGTTTCTTATAACATCTCAGTAATGAGTCCAAAAATAACTATGGCACACACAAAAAAATATCAATCAATCTAAAACTTCCTTACGGGATAGGCAATAAGTTTTCTCTTAGACCTACTTTGAATTCTAGGGTAGTTTTTTTATGGGATTGGTCCAGAATATAAATGAATGATTAAAAGTTACCCTGAATCATGTAACATGTACCAATGCATTAATACAAATAAAATGAGTACATGGCGTCCTGTTTTTCGGAGGTTAATGAACTTCTTTACCTGGTTTTTAAAGACACAATGTCCACTAGAATTATGTTCTAGTAAATATCATCAACAAATACAGATTTTCTAATAGTTGTAGGTATCTAGTATACAGCAAATTCATAAAACGATGATTTACAATTTTTCTGGTAATTTTTCAATACAAATTTTAGTTTTAAATTCGACATACCACTACCACACTACCTTGTCGATTACATTACATAAAAATTCCAATACTACTAATTCGAAAGTTGCGTGTGCATACTGTCAAATGAAAACAATGGAAAACATGTTATGTATTAATTTACAAAAATAAAGAAAATTGCAGATAATGCTATATAATATAATAATAACACCACATGAAATTACAACCCCCTTTATCCCTGAAGGTCTGGAATGACCTTGTATAGGAGAGGGCTACACATTTAGAGACAATGGACACACACCCAATATCCGAGTATACTACGATTAACCTCTCTCACAGAAAAATCCCAGTTCCTCGACCGGTAATCGAACCCGGGACCCCGAAGTTTCGAGGCAAGTACGTTACCTCTAGACCACGGAGCCATAATATACTTACCGTCTTCGTTTTGAAATAGGCATTATTAAAATATTGTTTTTCAATTGTACAAAGTTATAGTCATACTCTCATATTTATATCAATATATTATCACTATAGATTAATGCCTGTTGCCCACTTATGCCTCGGAGAAGCATGGGTTTTATTTCATGTATTCAAATTATGAATCGCACACGTATGAGAAGCAACGCGCGGTACAGCGCATAGAAACAGTAGGGTTGAGACTTGTAAATTTGAATACATGAAATAAATCCTATGCAACATATTTCTTCGCGCTTCGCCGCGTCGCACCTCGCATAAGCGGGCGACGAGCTTATCTCTCCAGAATTAGTGGACGGTTCTTGGTGAAATTAATATATTATTTGTCCCTTTTGGTAACATCCAACATTAGAATAGGTTACCATCTTAACTGTATGACCCATGCGAAATGTATATGAGATTATTAAAAAAGTATTTTGTGTTTACATTGTGCTATAAAATATCAGAATTATTTCTTATTTGAAATTATAGGCTCCTGCAATTTTTTTACTTGGAAGCTAGCGTTGGATTAGCAACTTAAAATAGATCTTAGAGTCCGATGAAACCTTTCGATAAGAGCATTACCTTTTGGATGGTTGCAACAAAATCGAATTATTTTATTTCAAAGGTTTGGTTAGGGCTCTAAAAATAGATGAATTAAATTATCTTCCTTGATAATCAACGACTTCCTTGATAACAATTTGGAAAACGCCACTTTGATATCCAACCAGAAACTAAAGTCCTTGCTACAGCTTCAGCAGTCACCTCTGATGAAGGATAAGCTTGAATCTATCTGGGAAACCTATTAATAAGTAATATTTCTTTTATATTTCATCAAACAAATATTTTACTAATATGCTTTCGGGTTCGAATATTAAGATAACTGCAAACTAAAATATTGTGGCTTGTAATCTGATAGGATAAAAAAATTACCCTCAAGAAAATATCAAAAATTTCGCCAAACAATTTTTTTTTAAGTTATTTTTAGATAACTTTTTGAATATGAAGGTTATTGGATACCAAATATTGTTAATAAAGGGTGTCTCAACAAGAGAGCACGATTTAATTTTTTTAAAATAGCGCAATATTGAAAAAATTTTATTTCAATATAAAATGCATATATACAAAAAGTCCGACAAATGTCCGCCACGACTCTGCTAGCACACTTTTATGACGAAATTTCCGATGATATTTTCACGTAATAACTGCTCAATTTCGCCAAGACGCGTCGGATCTCGTTCTTGAGCTCAGGAATTGTTATTGTATGATTGGCGTAGGCTTGAGACTTCACAACAGCCCAAATAAAGAAATCCCACTGTGTCACATCGCACGATCTTGGTGGCCAATTCTGGTTACCATTTCGTGAGATGACACTGCCAGGAAATTTCTGTTGCAAAAACTCCATTGTTCCAGGCATAATGTGACAGGCTGTCCCGTCCTGCTAGAATCATATGTCTTCCACATCTATACCATCCAATTCAGGCAACAAAACAATTAAGCCACAAATATGTGAAGATATGACCGGAAATCTTGTCAAAAGAGCAAGAGTGAGATGACACTGCCAGGAAATTTCTGTTGCAAAAACTTCATTGTTCCGGGCACAATGTGACAGGACGGGACACGTCCTGCTAGAATCATATGTCTTCCACATGTATACCATCCAATTCAGGCAACAAAACAATTAAGCCACAAATATATGAAGATATAACCGGAAATTTTGTCAAGAGAGCAAGAGTGTGTCAGCAGAGTCGTGACGGCTATTTGTTGGACATTTTTTATCCGCCTTTTTGTATTTTACTTGGAAACAAAATATAAATTAACATGTTTTGGAAGACAAAATAATCTTGTCCTTATTATAGGAAATATTAATTTTAATCAAATTATTTTAATTCTGTTTTACTTACAAAATAATACTTAAATAGCACTTTTATTATTAGATAATAATAATAATAATAATATTTATTCACCAAATCAATACATTTTTATATTCACAGAATAATTTACTTCAGTAATATTAGAGTTAGTAAACAAATAGGGAAACCCACAGAAGGTAATTCTTGGAGGTGGGTACATACAATTGAGTACTAAACTGCGTCTTTCTTAGAATATTAGGAAAAAAATACTTATTACTAGATGTAATTAGAGATTATACCAAATGGTGTTTAAATTTGAAAAGGAAGACCAATACATAATGTGATATTTCTAAAATACATTTATTATTATTTCATTTAAACATAAGAGCTTAATATTTAGTTTTTGTAACAATAAATATTTTTAAGGTCTACATATTGATGTATTTGTTGCCTTGGTATGGTACTGATCGATCCATTTTTTTATTTTACTTTTCAACAGATTTTCAGAGTTTAGCTGTTTATTTTCAGTTGAAACTAAATTATATAATTTAGGGCCGAGATACAGATAACTTCTTTGTAAGATGTTTTTCCGGTTTTGGAACAACGGTTGAATTTACTTTATGTCTAGTGTTATAATTATGTTCAGTCTGAAGCAGTTCATGTTTGTTTTTGTGTTGTCTTATTACCGTTTGAATAAAAAATAATTGTCAGATATCAAATAATTTTGTATCTGCATATAAGTCATTACTAGGATAAGTATAGGGTTTTTTATACATAACTTTTAGGATCAATTTTTGAATTATTTTGGTTATTCATTGCTGCTCCCCATGTGACTATTCCGTATGTAAGATGACTTTCTACTAGTGCATAATACAATATGCGCATTTGTTCAATTTTAAATATTTGAGAAACTTTTTCAAACCTATAGAGAATAGAACGCATTTTTTTGACAACATAATCAACATGTGTATCCCATGTCAGGTGACAATCTGAATATACACCCAAATATTTAAGGCTGTTGGCAGAGGCGATGCTAATATATTCCGTACCATTACAAATGGTTAGGGTATTGAAGGTAGATAGATTTCTTGAATAGGATGTGAAAGAAATATAGTAAGTTTTTTTTAAATTGATGGTTAAAAGTCTGTTGTTAAACCACTCAATTTTGTTTTTAAAATCATTTTCAGCAGTTTCTTTTAATGTATCCCAGTCAGAAGCTTTATAAATAACAGCAGTTTCATCAGCAAAACTTACTATGTATCCTTTCACCGAGATGTTGTATAGATCATTTAGGTATATATCAAACAAAATCGGTCCCAACACTGTTCCTTGAGGAACTCCATATTCTAATATCTCGATATCACTGAGGTTATCACTGATTTTAACACATTGTTTTCTGTTTGTTATATAGCTACACATTAACATATATGGAGCACCTCTAATGCCAATGTTTTCTAGTATATGAAGAAGCTGGCTGTGACTAACTGTATCAAATGCCTTAGCCAGGTCGACAAAGATGCATAGTGTCGGATATTTTTCATCAACGAATTTACTAATTCTGTTAGTTAGGTAAACAGCATCTTGTGTCGATCTGTTCTCCCTGAATCCAAACTGCCTTTCAGATAATACTTTATGTTTATTTAAAAAACTCATAATGCGTATTTTCAACAACGTCTCAAATATTTTTGCTAGGTTTGAAATCAGGGAGATAGGCTGGTAATTAGTCACATCCAACTTGTCTCCATTTTTACGAAGAGGTTTTATTATTGCAATTTGAAATGCTGCAGGTCACTGGCCTGAGCTAAATGCCCAGTTGATTAAAAAATGTTAAACGTTTAGAAATGTAAGTTAATAAAAGTTTCAGAGTTTCAGATTTTAGATTGTCTATACCAGGTGCCTTATTATTTTTTAATTTATTGATAGTATCTATTACCTCTTTTTCATTTGTTTCTGAAAGAAAAATTGATTGTGGTATATTATTGCAAATGTTGGGCAGTATATTTTGTTTTTCTTTAATTTTATCTGTTAATTGTTTTCCAATTTCTGTAAAGTGCTTGACAAAACCATTGGCAATTTCTCTCTTATCCGTTATTATATTATTGTCTGTATTCTTTATTTCACAAATTTCCAGTTTTTTGTTTCTATTTTCAATAATTTCATTCATACAGTGCCATAGACTTGATGCATTATTTTTGTTTTCATTAATTTTATTTTGGTAATAAGTTATTTTAGCAGCTTTTATTAGATCGTTTAATTTGTTTCCATATTTTTTATATTTGCTTTTATTTTTATCTGTAAGATGCTTTTTCATAATTTTAAAGATATCTTTTTTCATATTTGTTGATTTTACTAATCCATTGGTTAACCACGATTTTTTTTTTAGATCTTTATTTTTCATTTTTATTATTCTTGTACAATTTGATACATTTAATCTTAATTTTTCGATAAATAGATCTGTGGCATTATCAATATTACTACACGAATATACCTCTGCCCAATTTTCTTTTTTGTAATTCTGAAATTAATTTTTCATTATCTAGGTATTGTTTAGTATTATTTGCACAGTTAATAGTTCGTTTTCTTTCAGGCTCAATAAGTTGTGTAATTATGAAAAAATGGTCCGTTATGCTTGTTTCTAAAACAATAGGTATACAACGAAGATTGTTTGCTATCTTTAATAAATAAATGATCTATACAAGATCCCGATTTCCCTTCTTCCCTTGTAAACGCATTTATTGCTGGCATTAACCCACGTTCACCCATAATATTTAAATAGTTGTTTACATAATCATCACTTTCAAAAATGTTTATGTTGGTATCACCCACAAAAATGTGATTATCCACATTTTTTGAACAATCCTCAAGATAAGCATACAAGCCTTTATTAAATGAATTGATACAATTTGAGGGTGGTCTATACATAGATGTAATTTATATGGTTTTATCATTAAATTTCATGTATATTTCAACAGCTTTAATATCTGCAATATTTACATTTGTGTATTTATAATTTATCACATTTTTTACAAAAACACCGTCATTTTGGTTTATATCACCTTCATTGTAAATAAGATTATATCCCCCCTAAGTTACATAAAGAAACATCTTTTATTTTCCAAGTTTCAGAGAGTACTATTAAATCTATATCATGCTATATTTCTTTAAGAAATATCTTAAATTCATCTAAGTTTCTATTTATACGTCTGATATTATTGTGTATTAGTTTTAAATTGCTGTTAGGACATTTTAAGATATTGAAATTAATACTCTTCTAATATGTGTGGATTATCTGATTAAATTTTCTGATGTCGTTTGCATTTTTTGTTGATTTTTTAGTACTTATTACTGTTGAGGCCAATGTTCTTTTAGTGTATCATGTTATGTTTGTGAACGCAGCCTGGTGGAACTGTGTGACGCGTGCCCTAGAAGAAGAGGAGGAAGAGACTCAATAATATGACAGAACTGTCTACCAATGCGGTCAAGACTTACATTACATTTTTTTTTTATAAATAATCAAAGTTATTACAGTCCATTACTAATCATTTAGTGTTGTTTTTTCAAAGTACACAACAATTACTAGTACCATTAAGATTAAAATGTCTGTTTAAGAAACAATGTCTAAAACTTCGATTGAGTAACAGCTGCATTTGAAATTTTACATATTTTGTTCAGAATTTTAAAAAAATCTTCTGTGAATCATAGATTGATTCAAATAATTGTTTAACTAAGACCCCAATTTGTTGTTTATAATTTTGTCGTAGGATTAATAATCAAAATTTTGTACCCAATAACTTTTTTTCAAAATATTACTAAGTGCGAGGCATTTTAATATAGAGTACGAAACGTTCTCAGTTGACAACTACAAACTACAAATATATACACAATTTATCAATTTTCTATATGTTTACTATCGACCATTCCGAGACTAAACATATATAGAGTGTGTATTGTGTGAAACTTGATTTCAGATTACTCCTTAGAAACAAAATCGATGAGCCTAGTGAATAACGGAAGCGTTCATAATAGGATAATAGCGACATACGTATGAAAAATGTTCATTCACATAAAGTAATGAAGTAAAGGTACTTTAGTTTCGTGTACTAGAAAAATGTCCTTTGTAACAAGTTTGTACGTAAAGAAAATAAACTGTGAATTTATTCAGTATTATATTAGATTACTTTCATGCAGGCTACTGAAACTCTAGTGGAACTCATTATATATGCTTATTACTAATTTATGATATTTATTATCCAGCATTGATTAACCGTTATAAATATAAAAAACTTAATTACGATCCTTTTTATAGATTTGTTTACTAATTTCGCGAATATTAACGTGATGGAAATTTTTTTATCATATTTTATATGCAGATATACAAATAATTTACCTTATGCACGTTCATTAAAAGCAAAAATTCCCCGTTAGATTTCGATTTAATTAAAGCACCGTATTTTTAACGAGAATATTTTATATGGCCTTCACATTGCTATCTATACGAAAAAAAAACAGTAAAAATAGAAACATGTTCACAATAGTCACATGCTATCATTTTATTAGGAAAACCTACAGTTGTATTTAAATTTAAATATACTCTTGATATATGTAGAGTATCGAGTTAGTTTAGTTTTTGTCAGGGACGCACTAAGCTAGTTTGAACCATGGGATAATTCTATTATATAAAGTGGCCCCCAATTTTGTTGGTTATTTTATAAAATAGGTATGTTATTTGTAATGAAAATATGTTTGAGGAAATTTTGGTGGATTATTATATCAAAACAAATCTTTTTATATTTTTCTAAAGGAAACAAATAATAAACAGGTCTTAAAACCAAACAAATCAAAAAAAGGTATTCTCATGGAAGTAACACTGAAAACATAAAAAAACAACAAAGCTGAAATAGACAGATATTAAAAAAATTCATCAAAGCATCAATGTCTTATACAGGGTGTGGCAATAGTGCGTCCGACTCTGTCTTGATTTAAAAGCATAAATAAACTAGACAAAAAAAGTCTATAACCGGAAATTATTTTCGACATACAGGGTGAGCCAAGATGGTTCTACAGGGTCAACAAACATTTTTTAAAATAAAATGCCATGTATATCAGAAAATTTTTTGAAACCTCATTATGGCCTCCTTCCACTCCTGTATTATTATTGACTCTATCCCAGCCGCTTGGATGTAATGATTTTTTTTTTTTGTTGAAATTATGCCACTTACACGTGTATATTAAAAATATCACTACAGTCACAATTATCGATTTTAAGAAAAAAGTATGTTAGCACCAGTTATGAGACATCTGTGTGATGACACTTAGCCATTTTCACTTCCTAAAAGTATACAGTGTGGCCAAAAATAATTTTCTCAATTTTTTTCAAATGGAACACTCTGTATATTTTTGGACGATGTGATGTAGAGTTGAAAAACGAACATTTTTTGTACGTACGTCCCTATGGCTATTTGTAACCATTTTCGATTTATTGAACAATAACTGCAAAATTCAGCAACTCATAACTGGTATTAATATATTTTATCTTAAAACCGATAGTTGTGATTGTAGTGATAATTTTTAATATACACGTGTAAATGGTATAATTTCAACAAAAAAAATCACTACATCCAAGTGGTTAGAGAAAGTCAATAATAATACAGGAGTGAAACGAGGCCACAAAGGGGTTTCAAAATTTTTTTTGATATACATGACATTTCATTTAAGAAAATGTTACTTGACCGTGTAGAATCATCAAGGCTTACCCTGTATATTCGAGAAGAATTTCTGGTTATAGACTTTTTTGTCTGGTTTACTTATGTTTTTAAATCAAGTTTCTAGCTATCATAGAACTCGAGATATCGAAGTCGGATGCACTATTGCCCCATCTTGTATATATAGCTTCGGACTGCAAGTTTATTAATGATAATTTCGTGATAAGTACCTAACTCAATTTATTTCTTTCATGATTAATTACTGAAAATTAATGCAACAGATCTTAGACTAAGAGGGATATTAAATGATTGTCAATTTTGAAGCATGCGCTTGCGGCTTTCAAAAAAGAAACAGAAGATAAAGAAAATGGTAATATTTTAGTTCCTTTAAACGCATCAACTATTGTGCAATCTCATACACCCTGGGCTGACGCTGTCAATTATCAAAAATTGCGGAAAACTAAACAAAAAAATGTCCAGAGTAAGCGAGGTAACTAAAGAATTTCCTTGAATTTGGTTTTTTAAATTTGTGGATATCTAACACAGTTTGATATTATTAAGAGTACATTGCAAATACGATTTCATATGTGTATAATTGTCATTCAGGGAAAAATGTGGACAGGACAATTCACTTTCACTATTTCCCATATGCGGTTTGTTTATATCAGCAACAGCTGTAGTGTCATGAAGAAAACAAATAGAAGAAACACATGAGAGAAAGCATTATAGATGAAAATAGCAGTAACTTCCCTCGCTTGCAAGCCAGGGGACTAGAAACCAACAATCAGCTGATCAATACTTGTCTGATCGTAGCGCCAACATATGGACTTTGGTGATTTTACTTCCCAATTGCATTTTATCGAAATTGGAGTTCTTGTGTGATAGTGACATGCATTTACTGTCTCCAGCAACATGATGAATATACACGGTGCCAGTAACTCGCTCGAGGAACTAGAACCGAATACTGGATTTAAGTACTCGTGTAAACTAAATCGTCTGTTTACACGAGGAGAGTACTAAAATCCAGTACTTACTCGGTTTTAGTTACTTTTGCGAGCTACTGACACCGTGTAAATTCACTATATCGTCATGTGGAAAGGATCTATTTCCTTTTGGAATCTCTATAAAGCTATAAATAACCGTCTATAAGCATGCTTACGTCATATGATTCTTTCGTATGTATCTTAGTAAATAAATATTATTCCTAAATTAACAAAATTACTTACGGCTGGAAGAGCGAAAAAAAGAAATAGCGAACACACTAAAACAGGATGCAACAATTTTTCCCATCCAAGTCCTCGGCACTGTATCACCGTAACCTATCGTAGTGACAGTAATCACTCCCCACCAAAGGGCATCCGCGTAGCTTGAAAAACTGCCCGTGTTTTTTCCGTCGTCATCGACAGCGTCTTTCTCAGCTAAATATACGAAGTAACTACTGAAAATGAGGCCAAGGAATCCGATGTAAAGCGTTGTTATTAATTCCTGAAACAAATAAGAAATTCAGTATATATTGGACTAATTTTTGTTAGTTAAATTTCGTTAAATGTGATTATCTATATATTCTCACATTTTTTTGGATTCGTTATTTTGTGTACGAATTCAGAGCCAACAGCATTGTTTCCATACACATCGAAACACCAGACAGCGTTTCGTAGATGTCGATAGTTTTCATCATTGATATTTTTTTTCAGTATTTCTACCGTATTTACGATTTAAAAAAAAACATTTTTTTTACAAATGTATTATATAGATTAGTTATCTTAATCTGAACATTTCATATCATATATCGTTACAATAAGAAAGTAACTAAATAATGCAATAACTTACTTGTCGATGAATAAAAACAACGGATCCAAGCAGTCTCCAAGTACCACCTTGTCGATCGACGTGTAGCATTCGTAGAATTTGAAGAAACCGAATTCCTCGTATGGCAGATGTTGCGAAAACCTGACCATTGGAACCCAAAGTAAGTACTACAATTGAAGCTACTACCACTATTAAATCTGGAAAATAATAAAAATAAATAAATTAATAATACATTACCTTCTTAAGCATAAAAAATTATGTGTTGTTCTTTATAACTATATATTTTTTCAGCAGTCAAATCGAAAGCGAGATTTTGGGACCTCACAAAAACAACTTATTTATTTCTTTCTAAATTTTTTTGTAGTATTAATAATAAGCTGCTTTTTTGAAAATACCAAACAAAATTTAATTTTTTTTAAAACGTCTCGAAGCAATAATATGTTAGCCCATTGCAGTCAGTACTGAATCCGGAAAAATATTTTATAAATTGAAACCCAAAAGGTTTGTTTAATCATTATGGTAGCCCTTTTTAATATACTAAAGTCCTCAGTCTTAATATCGGAACATATTCCAAGCCAACTATGATCTTAAAATTTTGTTTTTTTAAATAAAATATGAATAGCTTGAAAATCGTTATTTTTGAAAAAACATATAAAAATTATAAAATTATAGGGAAGAAAAATATACAGTAAAATACTGATAATTGAAATAATTTAACACCGAGTTGGCTTTGGATGGTTTTTGTACTGTCATTTAAATAATTTGTGTTGTAACTCTGTTGATTAAAAGTTAAAACTCAGCAGAAGTAGATGTCCATTTCGTGAAATGGATATCCACTTCGTGACCTAGAGCCACATCGTGTAATCACAGTTTTTTTTCACAACCTGGACAATTTGTAACTTTATTATTATTGTAGGTAGAATATTCCGAACTCTACTTGTTTCTTTTATTATTCCGGTTAAAACTATTGGTTGTCTTAATATTCTTTTGCAACAGCAGCCGATTTCAACTTATTACAATGTTAAAAATGCACAAATATGGGGGTTCAAATTTGAATTTAGGAATATTCCACACTCTGGAGAACTGAGGGCTTTTAGCATAATAATGAGGACTAAAAGTACTTAATAATGGCATAAGAATGAAATTTATATACGTACATTTTTTCCGGGATCCCCATTATAAATTTTTTAACTGTATTTTCAAAATTCTTAAAAAATCGTAAATAATATGGGTAAGAAATTTCAGCAAATTTTCCCCCTTCACGAAATCATCGTTTGCCACTTGCTTTACGCACATGCAACAAATTTTCAAATTTAAATATACAATCTGTATTATACTGGTTTGAAATCAGAGAACAATATACAAACAAGTAAAAAAAATCGTTTAACGAAACTATATTTGGATTATGTTATCCACCTTGCCTAATCGGTATTTAACTGCTTCTTTATTTTGTGAATATAATTTTATAAACCAATTTTTTTTAAATAGACGTGATAGATAGACCTGATAATTTTCTACATTCCCAAAGTTTGATTAATTTGTTTGCAAACACAGATACAACTACTGAAACCTATTTTTTGTTTTAGCTTTTTTTAAGTTTTAAGAAATATCGTCGATCCTTTGTTAAAATTAAAAGTCAATTAAGTATATGTTAAAAGGTAATGAAATGAATAAATTTCTTATGTAATCGAATTCAATTCAATCAATCATGTAACAGCCATATATGTACCTGTTTTTACTATTTTTAATGGTTTTGTGGTTCATATGGTTTTATCAAGTTTAGCAAACACGACACAAATTATTTATCATTTCCTGTAATTTGTCAATATTTGTTCTCAATTTTCAGATCAAATAAAAAATATCAAAGGTTTGTACTAATTGTTCAGTTAATAGCTAGGTACTATTTACTGAGGTAAAACATGATTCTTTTAAAAATACAATACAATCGAACAATAATCACCATTCATTAAGAAAACAAAGAGACCAATTTAAATTATTTTAATTATGACATGTTGCTTCTACTCAATATTGAAAATCTGAAAAATAATACGTACAGAATGCTGTGTAAGTAACTTTTGAAACAATTAAATGTTTCAATAATTATTTTTAAAAGCATTGCCGAATTTATGTAATTTTGTTTCACCTAGAGCAAATATTTGTATAATTTTACAAGAGTTTCTTGAATTTTCTAGCAAATTCCAGCAAATTTAAAATAGAGTTTCCCTAAATCGAGAGTCCAGAGCATTGCAGATCAGTGAATTGTTTAAATGTGACTTCTACTTTTTACTTGCTTTGCAAATAGGAATTTAAGCTAAGTATTTTTAGTTTAGTTTACTATTTTTATTTGTTTTTCGGAATAAACCTATTTTAAGCATGGAACGACATGTTGTTCCTATTGTAGGTGACGGAAATTGTTTATTTCGTTCTGTTTCGCATTGTTTATTTAATAATGATCAACATCATCGCGAGATACGCATGCTAACTCCTTTTCTTCACAAATCTTCTGGTGCATTGTCTTATATGACATCACATAAGGATTACATTGATTACGACACGATTTAATATTTCTAGAATGTCTTTTCTCAAGGAACTGTTCGCAGCATGTTCAAGTCTAATTTGATTGGCTTCGAAAAAGTCTAAAACGTATAACTGTCCATAAGAAGCACATCCTCCATTTTGAGGGTATAATGACGAAATTTTATGATGTACTACACCAAGAAATTTAAGAAGGTGCTGTAACATGAAACTTTCGTCACTCACTTGCATTTTCCAATACACCCGCCGTCGAATTTCGACGGGGTTACGCAGTAAGCTTTTATTTATAAAAAGTTACCAAGAAATTATTGCTTGATTTAAAAGCTGTAAGTCCGATTTTAAAATATTATATTACAGTGTAGTGTACAGATAATTTAGTGTCTGTCACAATTAGGAACAAAAAAGAAAGGTTAATTTCTTTCATTATCTTACAAGAAATATCTCATAATCTTTGTTCACGGGCGGATTCGTAGCATATTCATTTTTATTCACAATTTTAGCAATCATTTAAATCCTTTTTTCTAAATCTTTATTATTCTAACAATATAGAGCTGTTCTGAATTAACTAAATACAGTCAGTACTGATGATAAATTCCATAATCACAACAAATACTTTTTTGGTATGCATCGGTACTCAATATAACAAACGATACATACCGCCACGAAAAAGGCATAACAATAGGTGGCACTCATTTCATTTTGATCTAATTGTGAAACGCATCAAGTTATCTGTACTCAGTACTATACCCTGTATCTAGAATTTTTATTTGTAGTAAATGATCATGCAAATTAATTATATAGTACCGTATAAAAACGTAAATATTATCAGCGGTTTTAATATTATCCATAAACATGACGGTGTTGTCACGTAAATTCAGTAGCAGTATTCAGATGATCTTTTCATTTATTCGTTTCAGACTAATCAGATATCATACACCTAAGTAAATACTTAAAAAATACTTACCAATTATACATATAGGTTTCCTAATAAATCTGAGGCGACCCCAAAATCCCATATACTTTGATCTACACCCTGCTGACCATAGGCGCACTAAATATTCTGCACCGAAAAATACTACCAAACATATTTCCTGAAAATAAAGAAAGACGTTTTAGCGGTTGTTCCTTTAACTACAAATTATTAACAAAATTGAGTTAAAACTTTGATATCGAGCAACTTATAGCTATGCCCATATCCTGAAATTTTGTAATTTTCAGATTCTCTTTACAAACAAAACAATTATGGAATTCATTCACAATCATAATCTCCTGGAACTTTTAAGGTTAAAGTGTCTCTTATGCAGAACGTAATCCGTTGTTGCTGATATACATTTTCAGCAAATCCTGCCCAAATAACAATTTAAATGCAACCTAGTTCTTGTAATACATTATACGTGGCTAAAGAGCCTGGTATCCAAAGCCAACAAAAAAAAGTTATTGTTTATAAAGGTTTTATAAAGGATGTTTGTAGATTAAATAGTTTTAAATTAGGTTTATTCGAGTCCAAATGTACTTCTAGAGTATAAGAATTTATTAAAACGACTTGTAATTACTTTAAAACTGAATCAAAAACCATTTGGACTTTCTCCATCTGTAGTTTTGTAAGAGTTCTATTATAACTGTTCACTGTAATGACTCAAAATAAACATCTGTCAGTCAATAACGAAATTCGGCAATAAAGATTGCCGAGTGCCATAATATAATAATGACGGCACGAAGTACAAGATCGAAGTTGGAAACAACAACGACATGTGAATGTGTGGATATAAAGAGATTTTGAATGATTTTAAATCAAAATTAGAGGCGTGTTGCAATGTTATTATGCAGCAAAATATAATGATTTTATGAAATGCGAGAGGAAATATCGGAAGTAAAAGAAAATAAATCAGCAGTGCCATCTAAAAACATTCAACCAACGTACGCTTAAATTCTTGGTAAACAGGAACATGTTTTAGCCGTTAAACCCAAAATAGAAAAAGAAACAAATGAAATTAAAAACCATTTAAGAAGTAATATAAACCCAGTGGACTTACAAGTGGGTTTAAATATCCACAAAAGTACACGCAATAGAGGAGTAATTTTAAAGTGTTCAAATGCTAGAAGCCCTGAATACTGTAAAGGACGATATTAAAACGAAATTGGGAAATAATTTTCTTACGCCTCTAAATTTTGATTTTAAAATCATTCAAAATCTCTTTATATCCACACATTCACATGTCGTTGTTGTTTCAACTTCGATCTTGCGCTTCATTGCCGTCGTGTCTCTTGTAACGCTCGGCAATCTTTATTGCCGAATTTCGTTATTGACTGACAGATGTTTATTTTGAGTCATTACAGTGAACAGTTATAATAGAACTCTTACAAAACCTACAGATGGAGAAAGTCCAAATGTGGTTTTTTGATTAGTTTCAAAGTAATTACAAGTCGTTTTAATAAGTGCTTATACTCTGAAATACATTTTGGACTCGAATAAACCTAATTTAAAACCTATTTTAATCTATAGAAGCATCCTTTATAAAACCTTTATAAACAATAACTTTTTTGTTGGCTTTGGATACCAGGCTCTTTAGCCACGTATAATGTATTACAAGAACTAGTTTGCATTTAAATTGTTATTTGGGCGGGATTTATGAAGGTATATATCAGCAACAGCGGATTACGTTCTGCATAAGAGACACTTTAACAACAAAAGTTCAGGAGATTATGATTGACAGATAATTCCATAATTGTTTTGTTTGTAAAGAGAATCTGAAAATTGCAAAATTTCGGGATATGGGCGCCTTTATGGTGCTCGCTATGAAAGTTTTAACTCGAATTTTGTTAATAATTTGTAGTTAAAGGGCAACCGCTGAAAGGTACTTTCTTTTATTTTCGGGAAATATGTTTGGTAATATTTTTCGGTGCAGAATATTTGGTGCGCCTATGGTCAGCAGGGTGTAGATCAAAGTATATGGGATTTTGGGGTCGCCTCAGATTTATTAGGGAAACCTATATGTATAATTGGTAAGTATTTTAAGTATTTGCCCAGGTGTATGATATCTGATTAGTCTGAAACGAATAAATGAAAAGATCATCTGAATACTGCTACTGAATTTACGTGACAACACCGTCTTGTTTATGGATAATATTAAAACCGCTGATAATATTTACGTTTTTATACGGTACTATATAATTAATTTGCACTGATCATTTACTACAGCCAAAAATTCTAGATACAGGGTATAGTACTGAGTACAGATAACTTGATGCGTTTCACAATTAGATCAAAGTGAAGTAAGTGCCACCTATTGTTATGCTAACATTTTCGTGGCGGTATGTATCGTTTGTTATATTGAGTACCGATGCATACAAAAAGAGTATTTGTTGTGATTATGGAATTTATCATCAGTACTGACTGTATTTAGTTATTCAGAACAGCTCTATATTGTTAGAATAATAAAGATTTAGAAAAAGGATTTAAATGATTGCTAAAATTGTGAATAAAAATGAATATGCTACGAATCCGCCCGTGAACAAAGATTATGAGATATTTCTTGTAAAAGATAATGAAAGAAATTAACCTTTACTTTTTGCTTCCTAATTATGACAGACACTAAATTATCTGTACACTACACTGTAATATAATATTTTAAAATCGGACTTACAACTTTCAGAATCACGCAAAATAATTTTCTTGGTAACTTTTTATAGGTAAAAGCTTACTGCGTAACCCCGTCGGAAATTCGACGATATGCAGATTAGTATGGAAAATACAAAGTGAGTGACGAAAGTTTCGTATTAACGCATATTCTTGGCTTTCTTGGTGTAGTACATCATAAAATTTCGTCATTATACCCATAAAATGGAGGATGTGCTTTACTTATGGACAGTTATACGTTTTAGACTTTTTCCGAGCCAATCAAATTAGACTTGAACATGCTACGAACAATTCCTTGAGAAAAGACATTCTAGAAATATTAAATCGTATTAATAATCAATACAATCCTTATAAACGATGTCATATAAGACAATGCACCAGAAGATTTGTGAAAGAAAAGGTTATGCGTATCTCGCGATGATGTTGATCATTAATTAAATAAACAATGCGAAACAGGGCAAAGAAATAAACAATTTCCGTCACCTACAATGAGAACAACATGTCGTTCCATGCTTAAAATAGGTTTATTCGAAAAACAAATAAAAATAGTAAAACCTAACTAAAAATACCCAGCTTAAATTCCTATTTGCAAAGCAAGTAAAAAGTAGAAGTCACGTTTAAACAATTCACTGATCTGCAATACTCCTGGACTCTCGATTTAGGGAAACTCTATTTTAAATTTGCTGGAATTTGCTAGAAAATTCCAAGAAACTCTTGTAAAATTATACAAATATTTGCTCTAGGTGAAACAAAATTACATAAATTCGGCAATGCTTTTAAAAATAATTATTGAAACATTTAATTGTTTCAAAAGTTACTTACACCGCATTCTGTACGTATTATTTTTAAGATTTTCAATATTGAGTAGAAGCAACATGTCATAATTAAAATAATTTAAGTCAATTTTCTCTTTTGTTTTCTTAATGAATGGTGATTATTGTTCGGTCGTATTGTATTTTTTAAAGAATCTTTACCTCAGTAAATAGTACCTAGCTATTAACTGAACAATTAGTACAAACCTTTGATATTTTTATTTGATCTGAAAATTGAGAACAAATATTTGACAAATTACAGGAAATGATAAATAATTTGTGTCGTGTTTGCTAAACTTGATAAAACCATATGAACCACAAAACCATTAAAAATAGTAAAAACAGGTACATATATGGCTGTTGTAAGATTGATTGAATTGAATTCGATTACATAAGGAATTTATTCATTTCATTACCTTTTAACATATACTTAATTGACTTTTAATTTTAACAAAGGATCGACGATATTTCTTAAAACTTAAAACAGCTAAAACAAAAAATAGGTTTCAGTAGTTGTATCTGTGTTTGCAAATAAGTTAATCAAACTTTGGGAATGTAGAAAATTATCAGGGTCTATCTATCCCGTCTATTTAAAAAACTTAGTTTATAAAATTATATTCAAAAAATAAAGAAGCAGTTAAATGCCGATTAGGCAAGATTGATTAACATAATCAAAATATAGTTTCGTTAAACGATTTTTTACTTGTTTGTATATTGTTCTCTGATTTCAAACCAGTATAATACAGATTGTATATTTAAATTTGAAAATTTGTTGCATGTGCGTAAAGCAAGTGGCAAACGATGATTTCGTGAAGGGGGAAAATTTGCTGAGCACAAGGGCACACCCCATCATTTACGATTTTTTAAGAATTTTGAAAAATACAGTTAAAAAATTTATAATGGGGGATCCGGAAAAAATGTACGTATATAATTTTCATTCTTATGCCGTTATTAAGTACTTTTGGTCTCATTATTATACTAAAAAGCCTCAGTTCTCCAGAGTGTGGAATATTCCTAAATTCAAATTTGAACCACTTGTTTGTGCATTTTTAACTTTTGTAATAAGTTGAAATCGGCTGCTGTTGTAAAAGGAATATTAAGACAACCAATAGTTTTAACCGGAATAATAAAAGAAACAAGTAGAGTTCGGAATCATTCTACCTACAATAATAATAAAGTTACAAATTGTCAGGGTGGTGAAAAAAACTGTTGATTACACGATCTGACTCTAGGTCACAGAAATTAGATATCCATTCCACAAAATGGACATCTACTTACCTTGAGTTTAAACTTTTAATCAACAGAGTTACAACACAAATTATTTAAATGACAGTACAAAAACCATCCAAAGCCCCCAACTCCGGTGTTAAATTATTTCAATTATCAGTATTTTACTGTATATTTTTCTTCAATATAATTTTATAATTTTTATATGTTTTTTAAAAAAATAACGATTTTCAAGCTATTCATATTTTATTTAAAAAAAACAAAATTTAAAGATCATAGTTGGCTTGGAATATGTTCCGATATTAAGACTGAGGACTTTAGTATATTAAAAGGGCTACTATAATGATTAAACAAACCTTTTGGGTTTCAATTTATAAAATATTTTCGGATTCAGTACTGACTGCAATGGGCTAACATATTATTGCTTCGAGACGTTTTAAAAAAAAATTAAATTTTTATTTTGGTATTTTCAAAAAAGCGCTTATTATTAATACTACAAAAAATTTAGAAAAATAAATAAGTTGTTTTGTTTGGTCCCAAAATCTCGCTTTCGATTTGACTGCTGAAAAATATATAGTTATAAAGAACCTTGTAATTTTTGTTGGATGGGTAAGAAGTAATGTATTATTAATTTATTTATTTTTATTATTTTCCAGATTTAATAGTGGTAGTAGGCTTCAATTGTAGTACTTACTTTGGGTTCCAATGGTCGAGGATTTCGCAACATCTGCCATGCTAAATTCGGTTTCTTCAAATTCTACACGAATGCTACACGTCGATCGACAAGGTGGTACTTGGAGACTGCTTGGATCACTTGTTTGAATTCATCGACAGTAAGTTATTGCATTATTTAGTTACTTTTTAATGGTGTAACGATATGATATGAAATGTTCAGATTAAGATAACTAATCTATATAATACATTTGTAAAAAAATGTTTTTTTTAAATCGTAAATACGGTAGAAATACTGAAAAAATATCAATGATGAAAACTATCGACATCAAAGAGGCGCTGTCTGGTGTTTCGATGTGTATAGAAACGTGCTGTTGGCTCTGAATTCGTACACAAAATAACGAATAAAAAAAATGTGAGAATATATAGATAATCACATTTAACAAATTAACTATAAAAATTGGTCAATATATACTGAATTTCTTATTTGTTTCAGGAATTAATAACAACGCTTTACCTAGGATTCCATGGCCTCATGTTTCAGTAGTTACTTCATTATATTTAGCTGAAAGGCACTTTTGTGGTATTTCGACGGAAAAAACACGGGCAGTTTTTTCAAGCTGCATGGATGCCCTTTGGTGGGGAGTGATTACTGTCATTACGATAGGTTACGGTGATACAGTGCCGGGGACTTGGATGGGAAAAATTGTTGCATCCTGTTTTAGTGTGTTCGCTATTTCTTTTTGCGCTCTTCCAGCCGTAAGTAATTTTTTGTTAATTTGAGAATGGTATTTATTTACTAAGATACATACGAAAGAATCATATGACGTAAGCATGCTTATAGACGGTTATTTATAACTTTATAGAATTCCAAAAGAAGCCGATCCTTTCCCACATGACGATAGAGTGAATTTACGGTGTCAGTAGCTCGCAAAAGTAACTAAAACCGAGTAAGTACTGGATTTTAGTACTCTCCTCGTGTCCAACAGACGATTTAGTTTACACGGGAGTACTTAAATCCAGTATTCGGTTCTAGTTCCTCGAGCGAGTTACTGGCACCGTGTATATTCATCTGTTGCTGGAGACAGTAAATGCATGTCACTATCACACCCAAGAACTCCAATTTCAGATAAAATCTGATTAAGGACGTAAATCCGCAAAGTCCATATGTTGGCGTTACGATCAGACAAATGTATTGATCTGCTGATTGTTGGTTTCTAGTCCCCTGGCTTGCAAGCGAGGGAAGTTACTACTTTTTTCTTTTATAATTCTTTCTCTCGTGTGTTTCTTCTATTTGTTTTCTTCTTGACGCTACAGCTGTTGCTGATATAAACAAACCGCATATGGGAAATAATTGAAAGTGAATTGTCCTGTCCACATTTTACTTAAAATTGACAATTATACACCTATGAAATCGTATTTATAATGTACTCTTAATAATATCAAACTATGTGTTAGATATCCACAAATTATAAAAACCAAATTCAAGGAGATTCTTTAGTTATCAACCTACTCTGGACATTTTTTGTTTTAGTTTTCCGAATTTTTGATAATTGACAGCGTCATCCCAGGGTGTATGAGATTGCACAATAGTTGATGCGTTTAAAGGAACTAAAATATTGAAATTTTCTTTATCTTCTGTTTCTTTTGAAAGCCGCAAGCGATGCTTCAAAATTGACAATCATTTAATATCCCTCTTAGTCTAAGATCTATTTGCATTAAATTTTCAGTAATTAATGCTGAAAAATGTAAATTCAGTTAAGGTACTTATCACGAAATTATCATTAATAAACTTTGCAGTCCGAAGCTATATAGGCAAGATGGGGCAATAGTGCATCCGACTTCGATATCTCGAGTTCTATGATAGCTAGAAACTTGATTTAAAAACACATAAGTAAACTAGACAAAACCGTCTATAGCTCAGAAATTCTTCTTGAATATACAGGGGTAAGCCTTGATGATTCTACACGGTCAAGTAACATTTTCTTAAATGAAATGTCATGTATATCAAAAAAAAATTTTGAAACCCCTTTTGTGGCCTCGTTTCACTCCTGTATTATTATTGACTTTCTCTAACCACTTGGATGTAGTGATTTTTTTTGTTGAAATTATACCATTTACACATGTATATTAAAAATTATCACTACAATCACAACTATCAGTTTTTAGATAAAATATATTAATACCACTTATGAGTTGCTGAATTTTGCAGTTATTGTTCAATAAATCGAAAAGAAATGATTTACACGAAATAGCCATAGGGACGTACGTACAAAAAATGTTCGTTTTTCAGCTCGGCATCGTATGTCAAAAAATATGGGGAGTGTTTAATTTAAACGAAAAATTGAGAAAATTATTTTTGGCCACACTGTATACTTTTAGGAAGTGAAAATGGCTAAGTGTCATCACACAGATGTCTCATAACTGGTGCTAACATGCACTGCCCAGAAAATCGATAATTTGTGACTGTAGTGATATTTTTAATATACACGTGTAAAATTAACATAATTTTCAACAAAAAAAAAATCATTACATCCAAGCGAAACAAGGATAGAGTCAATAATAATACGGGAGTGGAAGGGAGGGCCATATCTGAGAGGTTTCAAAAAATTTTCTGATATACATGGCATTTTATTTTAAAAAATGTTTGTTGACCCTGTAGGACCATCTTGGCTCACCCTGCCATGTCAAAAATAATTTCCGGTTATAGACTTTTCGTCTAGTTTATTTATGCTTTTAAATCAAGACAGGGTCGGACACTATTGCCACACCCCTGTATAAGACATTGATGCTTTGATGAATTTTTTTGTATATCTGTCTCTTCAGCTTTGTTGTTTTTTTATGTTTTCAGTGTTACTTCCTTGAGAATACCTTTTGATTTGTTTGGTTTTAAGACCTGTTTATTATTTGTTTCCTTTAGAAAAATATAAAAAGATTTGTTTTAAGTCTATAATAATCCAAAAATTTCCTCAAAATATTTTCATTACAAATAACATACCTATTTTATAAAATAACCAACAAAATTGGGGGCCACTTTATATAATAAAATTATCCCATGGTTCAAACTAGCTTAGTGCGTCCTGACAAAACTAAACTAACTCGATACTCTACATATATCAAGAGTATATTTAAATTTAAATACAACTGTAGGTTTTTCTAATAAAATGATAGCATGTGACTATTGTAAACATGTTTACTATTTTTACTGTTTTTTTCGTATAGATAGCAATGTGAAGGCCATATAAAATATTCTCGTTAAAAATACTGATTGCTTTAATTAAATCGAAATCTAACGGGGAATTTTACTTTTAATGAACGTGCATAAGGTAAATTATTTGTATATCTGCATATAAAATATGATAAAAAAGATTTTCCATCACGTTAATATTCGCGAAATTAGTAAACAAATCTATAAAAAGGATCGTAATTAAGTTTTTTATATTTATAACGGTTAATCAATGCTGGATAATAAATATCATAAATTAGTAATAAGCATATATAATGGGTTCCACTAGAGTTCCAGTAACCTGCATGAAAGTAATCTAATATAATACTGAATAAATTACAGTTTATTTTCTTTACGTACAAACTTATTACAAAGGACATTTTCCTAGTACACGAAACTAAAGTACCTTTACTTCATTGCTTTATGTGAATGAACATTTTCATACGTATGTCTTTATTATCCTATTATGAACACTTTAATTATTCACTAGGACCATCGATTTTGTTTCTAAGGATAATCTGAAATCAAGTTTCACACAATACACACTCTATATATGTTTAGTCTCAGGATGGTTCGATGGTAAACATATAGAAAATTGATAAATTGTTGTATATATTTGTAGTTTGTAGTTGTCAACTGAGAACGTTTCGTACCCCATATTAAAATGCCTCATACTTAGTATCTATTTTGAAAAAACGTTATTGGGTACAAAATTTTTGATTATTAATCCTACGACAAAATTATAAACAACAAATTGAGGATATAATTCAATAATTCTTTGAATCAATCTATGATTCACAGAATCTTTTAAAATTCTGAACAAAATATGTAAGAATACAAATGCAGCTTGTTCCTCAATCAAAGTTTTAGACATTACAATTTCTTAAACAGACATTTTAATCTTAATGGTACTAGTAATTGTTGTGTACTGGAAAAACAACACTAAATGATTAGTAATGGACTGTAATAACTTTGATTATTTATAAAAAAAAATAAAAATGTAATGTAAGTCTTCGGCCGCATTGGTAGACAGTTCTGTCATATTATTGAGTCTCTTCCTCCTCTTCTTCTAGGGCACGCGTCACACAGTTCCACCAGGCTGCGTTCACAAACATAACATGATACACTAAAAGAACATTGGCCCACTCCCAACAGTAATAAGTACTAAAAAATCAACAAAAAAATGCAAACGACATCAGAAGAATTTAATCAGATAATCCACACATATTAGAAGAGTATTAATTTTTATTATCTTAAAATGTCCTAACAACTAAAACTAATACACAATAATATCAGACATTATAAATAGAAACTTAGATGAATTTAAGATATTTCTTAAAGAAATATAGCATGATATGAATTTAATAGTACTCTCTGGAAACTTGGAAAATAAAGGTATTTCTTTATGTAACTTTGGGGATATAATCTTATTTACAATGAAGGTGATATAAACCAAAATGACGGTGTTTTTGTAAAAAATGTGATAAATTATAAATACACAAATATAAATATTGCAGATATTAAAGCTGTTGAAATATACATGAAATTTAATGAAGTAAAACCATATAAATTACATCTATGTATCGACCACCCTCAAATTGTATCAATTCATTTAATAAAGAAGCTGTGATGCTTATCTTGGGGATTATTCAAAAAATGTGGATAATCACATTTTTGTGGGTAATACCAACATAAACATTTTTGAAAGTGATGATTATGTAAGCAACTATTTAAATGCTATGGGTGAACGTGGGTTAATGCCAGCAATAAATGCGTTTACAAGGGAAGAAGGGAAATCGATCTTGTATAGATCATTTATTTATTAAAGATAGCAGAACAATCTTCGTTGTATACCTATTGTTTTAGAAACAAGCATAACGGACCATTTTTTCATAATTACACAACTTATTGAGCCTGAAAGAAAACGAATATTAATTGTACAAATAATACTAAACAATACCTAGATAATGAAAAATTGTTAGAATTACAAAAAGAAAATTGGGCAGAGGTATATTCGTGTAGTAATATTGATAATGCCACAGATCTATTTATCGAAAAATTAAGATTAAATGTATCAAATTGTACAAGAATAATAAAAATGAAAAATAAAGATCTAAAAAATCATCAGGGTTAACCAATGGATTAGTAAAATCATCAAATATGAAAAAGATATCTTTAAAATTATGAAAAAGCATCTTACAGATGAAAATAAAAGCAAATATAAAAAATATGGAAACAAATTAAACGATCTAATAAAAACTGCTAAAGATAACTTATTACCAAAATAAAATTAATAAAAACAAAAATAATACATCAAGTCTATGGCACTGTATGAATGAAATTATTGAAAATTAGAAACAAAAAACTGGAAATTTATGAAATAAAGGCTACAGACAATAATATAATAACGGATAAGAGAGAAATTGCCAATGGTTTGTCAAGCACTTTACAGAAATTGGAAAACAATTAACAGATAAAATTAAAGAAAAACAAAATATACTGCCCAACATTTTTAATATTATACTCACAAACAATTTTTCTTTCAGAAACAAATGAAAAAGATGTAATAGATACTATCAATAAATTAAAAAATAATAAGGCACCTGGTATAGACAATCTGAAATCTGAAACTCTGAAACTTTTATTAACTTACATTTCTAAACGTTTAACATTTTTAATCAACTGGGCATTTAGCTCAGGCCAGTGACCTGCAGCATTTCAAATTGCAATAATAAAACCTCTTCGTAAAAATGGAGAAAGTTGGATGTGATGAATTACCAGCCTATCTCCTGATTTCAAACCTAGCAAAAATATTTGAGACGTTGTTGAAAATACGCATTATGAGTTTTTTTAAATAAACATAAAGTATTATCTGAAAGGCAGTTTGGATTCAGGGGAGAGCAGATCGACAAAGATGCTGTTTACCTAACTAACAGAATTAGTAAATTCGTTGATGAAAAATATCCGACACTATGCATCTTTGTCGACCTGGCTAAGGCATTTGATACAGTTAGTCACAGCCAGCTTCTTCATATACTAGAAAACATTGGCATTAGAGGTGCTCCATATATGTTAATGTGTAGCTATATAACAAACAGAAAACAATGTGTTAAAATCAGTGATAACCTCAGTGATATCGAGATATTAGAATATGGAGTTCCTCAAGGAACAGTGTTGGGACCGATTTTGTTTTGATATATACCTAAATGATCTATACAACATCTCGGTGAAAGGATACATAGTAAGTTTTGCTGATGAAACTGCTGTTATTTATAAAGCTTCTGACTGGGATACATTAAAAGAAACTGCTGAAAATGATTTTAAAAACAAAATTGAGTGGTTTAACAACAGACTTTTAACCATCAATTTAAAAAAACTTACTATATTTCTTTCACATCCTATTCAAGAAATCTATCTACCTTCAATACCCTAACCATTTGTAATGGTACGGAATATATTAGCATCGCCTCTGCCAACAGCCTTAAATATTTGGGTGTATATTCAGATTGTCACCTGACATGGGATACACATGTTGATTATGTTGTCAAAAAAATGCGTTCTATTCTCTATAGGTTTGAAAAAGTTTCTCAAATATTTAAAATTGAACAAATGCGCATATTGTATTATGCACTAGTAGAAAGTCATCTTACATACGGAATAGTCACATGGGGAGCAGCAATGAATAACCAAAATAATTCAAAAATTGATCCTAAAAAGTTATGTATAAAAAACCCTATACTTATCCTAGTAATGACTTATATGCAGATACAAAATTATTTGATATCTGACAATTATTTTTTCTATTCAAACGGTAATAAGACAACACAAAAACAAACATGAACTGCTTCAGACTGAACATAATTATAACACTAGACATAAAGTAAATTCAACCGTTGTTCCAAAACCGGAAAAACATCTTACAAAGAAGTTATCTGTATCTCGGCCCTAAATTATATAATTTAGTTTCAACTGAAAATAAACAGCTAAACTCTGAAAATCTGTTGAAAAGTAAAATAAAAAAATGGATCGATCAGTACCATACCAAGGCAACAAATACATCAATATGTAGACCTTAAAAATATTTATTGTTACAAAAACTAAATATTAAGCTCTTATGTTTAAATGAAATAATAATAAATGTATTTTAGAAATATCACATTATGTATTGGTCTTCCTTTTCAAATTTAAACACCATTTGGTATAATCTCTAATTACATCTAGTAATAAGTATTTTTTTCCTAATATTCTAAGAAAGACGCAGTTTAGTACTCAATTGTATGTACCCACCTCCAAGAATTACCTTCTGTGGGTTTCCCTATTTGTTTACTAACTCTAATATTACTGAAGTAAATTATTCTGTGAATATAAAAATGTATTGATTTGGTGAATAAATATTATTATTATTATTATTATCTAATAATAAAAGTGCTATTTAAGTATTATTTTGTAAGTAAAACAGAATTAAAATAATTTGATTAAAATTAATATTTCCTATAATAAGGACAAGATTATTTTGTCTTCCAAAACATGTTAATTTATATTTTGTTTCCAAGTAAAATACAAAAAGGCGGATAAAAAATGTCCAACAAATAGCCGTCACGACTCTGCTGACACACTCTTGCTCTCTTGACAAAATTTCCGGTTATATCTTCATATATTTGTGGCTTAATTGTTTTGTTGCCTGAATTGGATGGTATACATGTGGAAGACATATGATTCTAGCAGGACGTGTCCCGTCCTGTCACATTGTGCCCGGAACAATGAAGTTTTTGCAACAGAAATTTCCTGGCAGTGTCATCTCACTCTTGCTCTTTTGACAAGATTTCCGGTCATATCTTCACATATTTTGTGGCTTAATTGTTTTGTTGCCTGAATTGGATGGTATAGATGTGGAAGACATATGATTCTAGCAGGACGGGACAGCCTGTCACATTATGCCTGGAACAATGGAGTTTTTGCAACAGAAATTTCCTGGCAGTGTCATCTCACGAAATGGTAACCAGAATTGGCCACCAAGATCGTGCGATGTGACACAGTGGGATTTCTTTATTTGGGCTGTTGTGAAGTCTCAAGCCTACGCCAATCATACAATAACAATTCCTGAGCTCAAGAACGAGATCCGACGCGTCTTGGCGAAATTGAGCAGTTATTACGTGAAAATATCATCGGAAATTTCGTCATAAAAGTGTGCTAGCAGAGTCGTGGCGGACATTTGTCGGACTTTTTTGTATATATGCATTTTATATTGAAATAAAATTTTTTCCAATATTGCGCTATTTTAAAAAATTAAATCGTGCTCTCTTGTTGAGACACCCTTTATTAACAATATTTGGTATCCAATAACCTTCATATTCAAAAAAGTTATCTAAAAATAACAAAAAAAAAATTGTTTGGCGAAATTTTTGATATTTTCTTGAGGGTAATTTTTTTATCCTATCAGATTACAAGCCACAATATTTTAGTTTGCAGTTATCTTAATATTCGAACCCGAAAGCATATTAGTAAAATATTTGTTTGATGAAATATAAAAGAAATATTACCTATTAATAGGTTTCCCAGATAGATTCAAGCTTATCCTTCATCAGAGGTGACTGCTGAAGCTGTAGCAAGGACTTTAGTTTCTGGTTGGATATCAAAGTGGCGTTTTCCAAATTGTTATCAAGGAAGTCGTTGATTATCAAGGAAGATAATTTAATTCATCTATTTTTTAGAGCCCTAACCAACCCTTTGAAATAAAATAATTCGATTTTGTTGCAACCATCCAAAAAGGTAATGCTCTTATCGAAAGGTTTCATCGGACTCTAAGATCTGTTTTAAGTTGCTAATCCAACGCTAGCTTCCAAGTAAAAAAATTGCAGGAGCCTATAATTTCAAATAAAAAAATAATTCTGATATTTTATAGCACAATGTAAACACAAAATACTTTTTTTAATAATCTCACATACATTTCGCATGAGTCATACAGTTAAGATGGTAACCTATTCTAATGTTGGATGTTACCAAAAGGGACAAATAATATATTAATTTTACCAAGAACCGTCCACTAATTCTGGAGAGATAAGCTCATCGCCCGCTTATGCGAGGTGCGACGCGGCGAAGCGCGAAGAAATATGTTGCATAGGATTTATTTCGTGTATTCAAATTTACAAGTCTCAACCCTACTGTTTCTATGCGCTGTACCGCGCGTTGCTTCTCATACTTGTGCGATTCATAATTTGAATACATGAAATAAATCCCATGCTCCTCCGAGGCATAAGTGGGCAACAGGCATTAATCTATAATGATAATATATTGATATAAATATGAGAGTATGACTATAATTTTGTACAATTGAAAAAAAATATTTTGATAATGCCTATTTCAAAACGAAGACGGTTAGTATATTATGGCTCCGTGGTCTAGAGGTAACGTACTTGCCTCGAAACTTCGGGGTCCCGGGTTCCGATTACCGGTCGAGGAACTGGGATTTTTCTGTGAGAGAGGTTAATCGTAGTATACTCGGATATTGGGTGTGTGTCCATTGTCTCTAAATGTGTAGCCCTCTCCTATACAAGGTCATTCCAGACCTTCAGGGATAAAGGGGGTTGTAATTTCATGTGGTGTTATTATTATATTATATAGCATTATCTGCAATTTTCTTTATTTTTGTAAATTAATACATAACGTGTTTTCCATTGTTTTCATGTGACAGTATGCACACGCAACTTTCGAATTAGTAGTATTGGAATTTTTATGTAATGTAATCGACAAGGTAGTGTGGTAGTGGTATGTCGAATTTAAAACTAAAATTTGTATTGAAAAATTACTAGAAAAATTGTAAATCATCGTTTTATGAATTTGCTGTATACTAGATACCTTCAACTAATAGAAAATCTGTATTTGTTGATGATATTTACTAGATCATAATTCTAGTGGACATTGTGTCTTTAAAACCAGGTAAAGAAGTTCATTAACCTCCGAAAACAGGACGCCATGTACTCATTTTATTTGTATTAATGCATTGGTACATGTTACATGATTCAGGGTAACTTTTAATCATTCATTTATATTCTGGACCAATCCCATAAAAAAACTACCCTAGAATTCAAAGTAGGTCTAAGAGAAAACTTATTGCCTATCCCGTAAGGAAGTTTTAGATTGATTGATATTTTTTTGTGTGTGCCATAGTTATTTTTGGACTCATTACTGAGATGTTATAAGAAACATGCACCCTCACAAGATTTCCTGTTTCCATTTTTGTCACAGTTGATTACGATTTACGAATTACGACTGTGATATTTAGGAGCACTAGAAGTGTAGATGAAACAACGATCAATCGATTTTGTTAATACGGGGGTAAATCGCAATCTAGGTCACTAAGCAATTACACATATTATAAATAAAACTGTGATACAGTGTAAGTTATTTTCAGATATGCATACTTTTAATTTAAAGGGAAAACTCTATTTTAAAATCTAATTCAATTTCGTATGAATGAATTAAAACAGCATGATCACTTCTAAATTAATATCAGTTATAATTATGTATATTTTGGGATCAATTAATATTCTGAAATGGACAATAAGAGGGTACAAAGAAGCATGCACAATGAGAGTTTATATAAATTAACTTAATAACTTCGCCGGTTTCTAATGCCAATACTTCTTTTAGAGTACCACTTTACTCTGTCAGCACGATGATAGCGGCTAAGTAGCTGAAATGAAGAAACGGTAATTGTTTGGGAGTTAGGAAGTAATTCAGAAAGAGTTGGTGAGAAACAATGTTCTAACTTGCTGAACAAACTCCCTTATATGACAGCAAATTGAAGAAGTTAGGAGGAAAAAATATCAGGACAGAGAAAGATGGATATATTTAAGGATCTGTTTTACCCATCATTTTTTTTTTTTTTTTTTGGGTGATTTTATATGTTGTAAATTGTATGACAGAAGAAGTATTGACGGTTGAATTGCAGTAGATACAGAGCGTAGCGTGTTCGCTGTGCCAGTAAATACTTTATTTCAATATTAAAATTGTCTGCTCGATTGTATGGAGAGCAGTAGTAGAGCGTGCTTCCACCCAAACCGCCCGGTTTCAAAATCGGACAGTCGATGGTATAGTGGATGAGCGGACCGGCTCACATCATCATCTTTCGAAAAGGAAGTAAAATTTGTGGGTTCAGTATATCTACGACGTGGTCGTGTACAAGTGAGGGTTCGGCAACATTTCCAGGTCAGGGGGTACCATTGTTTCTACAAGCACTGATAAGCTTCTCTCCTGACGTCGGCGATTGACCTTGGTAGCAGAATTAAGCGGATGTTAAATAAATGAATAGAAAAAATATAAAAATCTCCAGGTTGAATTTCTTGATATATTTGAAAGGATCAATTCCTTGTGGGCAAAAGAAACTGGTGCGTTTTGTCATAACAAATTAATGGCTTCTATACAAGCGACGGGATATTCCCACATTCATTTATTTTGCGCAATGGTAAGGCGTCATTTATATATTCTAGTCACACATATGGGCGGTCATTACTGTGTCAGAACGGACATGCATAATGGTCGTTAAAACTTTGAAAACCTGAAACACCATTAGAAGAGTTTTTTTTAAAATACTGGTGTTTTCAGATAGGTTAGGTTAGGTTTCTTGTGAGTGGGTCCCTGTGGACCCTCTACTGCGGCCTTCAGCAGGCCTATTGTAGCTCACACCTAGTTATATTTCACCTATAACTTCAGTCTCTTAACGAAACTGATAACTTTATTTGGTGAGAATGTGTCCAGTTCCTCTGGCAGTAGTTGCCCTTTGCCAAATATTGAGAATCGGATCCTCTCCACAGCGGGACAGGTACATAGGATGTGATGTGCCTTTTCATCATCTTCCAGGCATAGATGGCACTCGGCGTTTTCCGCTAGGCCGAGTTTATGCAGATGGTAGTTTAGTCGGCAGTGCCTTGTTTAACTCTAAAAGTTCCTTAGTTTTTGATTTCAAAGGGTAATTTATAAACGCCTTCGAATGAACTAATCTTGGTAACTCTTGCCAATACTGGAGAGTTTTCCTTTCAGCCCAGGTTGAGATAGTCATCTTAGCAGTACTTAAAGATATGTCAAGTATCGGTTCTGGTCCGATGATTCGTGATCCCGCTCCTTCTCTAACCAAGGAGTCGGCTTTTCGTTACCTTCCATACCAGAGTGGCCGAGTATCCAGACCAGAGTCACTTTATTGTTTTTGCTCAAATGATTTAGAGCCTTCTGACAATTCCATACCATTTTGGAGTTACACCGGTAGGAGCCAAGAGTTTTTATAGCTGCTTGGCTACCTGAGAAAAATTTTTATCGATTTACGTATAAGATGCATATATTCTAGCCTTCGTACACGCAGTTCAATGGCATGAATCTCAGCCTGAAAAACAGTTACATGAGTACCTAGACTTGAAGATACCCTCACCCTTGTCTTGTAGCGATGTACTCCGGCTCCTGTCCCCTCGGGAGTTTTGGAGCCGTCTGTAAAGCACGCAACTGTCTGCCCTCAGTAGGTCGGTTTTATTCCGATCCCACTCATCTCTTTCCGGAGAAAGAATGTTGAAGGTCAGCTCGTAGATGGTCATGGTAGGCATAGTATCCAAGGGCATTCCCAGGATGCTGTGATTCTCTATGTCATCCAGCAACTTGTTCCGCTCCATGATACTAGTCTGCGGTATATTAATGGCCGCTTGTTGCAGTTTGTAGGTTGCCCACCTGGCCTCTCTCTCCAAATATATATAAAAAGGGGGTAAATCCAGAAGGATTTCCATTGCAGCTGACGGTATGGTGCTAATTGTTTCCGTTATGGTCATGCATGCTAATCTCTGCAGTCCAATGAGTTTGGCTTTGGCTGTCCATTGTGATCCTTTCGGCCAACAAACAATGGATCCGTATGTTATCAATGGTCTGATGACCATGATGTAGATCCAGTAAATTTGTTGGAGACCCAGGATTTGTCACAAATACGACGGCATGTCCATAAGGACAGCTTTGCTTTGTGGATTACCTTTTCCAGATGGAAGTTTCAATTAAGTGATCTATCTAGAGTAATTCCTAGATATTTCACCTCCGCAAATGGAATAGTGTTTTCAAATAAGTTTTATTTTTGGTCGTAGATTCTATCCTTATCCTGTAAGAGGTGCATTTGATTATTCATTTAAAGTAAAACTGGGGATGTATTTTTACTTTCTGGACATTTATGGCTATGTACCAAACTACCCTTGCTTTATTTTATTATAAGTTATCAATTTTAAATTTAGATTCACATGATTATGTGCTACTACCTTCGTCAGTATTAAATAACTTGTCAGATAATAGGTTAACCGAAGTTGGAAGTGGAGAGGCTATTAGGAAGATTAATGTGGTTGGTAACATCGTGATTTATACCATAAATTCGATTTTACACGCCGGATACGTAACTTTGTCGTAAAAAGTTATTTCGAAAGGTCGCCTTGATTTATGACTACAACTATATAAAAAATTATAACTAAAATATCTTACCACAAATTAGGTGTTGCGTTAAATGTCAGAATGTTTATATGTTTATCTACAACCTTTTATTTTCTAGACAAGGTTCAGTAAACAGTCGTGTTTTCAGTAGTGCATATACAATTTTTAGAGTTACATTAACATTGTGGACAAAGTGTAATATGTTTGATGTTAAGAGTCCATAAAGAAAAATATGTTTATAGCTGAAATATGAATAATATGAAATATGGCTTGATGATTTCATAATATAGTATAAAATTAAAATATTCGAATACCTATATTGTTTTAAGTTAAAATGTTAGCAATTAATTTTTTCCATACCCTTATTATAATACTAATCTATTTAAGAATGCTGTTCACCTGCTCTTATCGAAAGAGGCCTATCGAACACAAATAAAACTACGAAATTTTGGATCGCAGTCGGGTTGGGTCTTTCAGAAGATATCGTTACGATGGAGAATTTTATTTTAAAGTTCTCAGGGCGAGGAATGTCGGATATTAGAGTTTAGGATAGTGGCACGGCCGACTCCAGACAGGCCATGAAATAGAAGATCGTGCATGATTGTCTACTCCCACACCATTTTGTTTGTTTGGTTGATGCGCCGGTACAGCCCAACAAATTTTAGTGATTTTAACTGATATTAATTATAGTTATGTATTAAAAAGTTAATAGGTTGTATCTTGTGTTTCCGTAGAAGATAATTTAAAGTATTTGTGACCCGTAACTTCTAATAATTCGCCCGTAAATTAGTGATGGAGCACGGCCAACTGGACCTTGTAAAGTGGCAAGTCACGGCAAATTCCATTAAGTTTTAGTCGTAAATAATTATTTTAAGTTACGATATTGTGTTTCTTCTTAGTTGTTTAATTTGCTGTCGTTTCTATTTAAATTTATACGAGAAATTATTAAAAAAAATAGTGTGTTTCTTTAGTATTTGACATTTAAATAGGTTATGTATCTAGGTATAGTGTTTAAAATTGTTGTCCTTAGGGGCCTATTTTGTACTGTAAACTTATAAAAAAGTGAGTTTTTAAACTTATTACATAATACCAAAAACCTGCTATGTCCCTGAATGTAAATCCAATTAAATAGCACTCTAAATGCTGGGGGATCTATGGTATCGACCTTAGATTTACCAAAAGGTGGTATTTTAAAAGGTAAATGGTTGGTTGAAAGCTATTCCCCGAGATAACTGGTGTCCTCAATATTCTGCTGTTTGTAGTATTCATTTTTCAGAAAATGATAATATTAGGGAGGATATGTTTCTATTACCAGACGGAACTGTGAAAAAAATTCAACAAAAACTAAACTTAAACCTGATGCAGTTCCTTGCATTTTTCCAAATTTACCTGAAGATTTATCTAAAAAAGTATTTGATCCAAGGAAATGTCCAGAAGAGAGAATAATGAAAACCTAGCTCGTCATAATGGATTGAATGATCCATTTGAAAAATCAGATTTAACTGATAGTTTTGAGGACTTAATTTTAAATTATCCTAAAAAAAAAAATCAGTATTTCTGACTTGGTCAATATAAGTAAAAAAAGATAGTATTTATATTTATATTCTAAAAACAGAGGACCTAATTAGCATAGTTAATCAAATTTCAGTTGATATAAATGTTTGTTAAGGAATTTGTAAACAATACAGAATTAACTTTTAAAGATTTGAGCTGGATGTTACCTTTTTAATCTAAAACTAACTAGATGGTCCCAACTAGAAAATGTATTAGATACAAAGATCAAATAAATATCGATCAATCATTTACCTTTTTAATAGAAAAAAGTATATTTTTTGAGTGAAGCTTCTAAAAAAATTGGTTTCAGACTCAGATATTTTGGAGGCGGAGGATGGTTTAGAAGGCAGTAATAAATTTAATAATATATTACCAATTTTGATTAATCAGGTAAAAACACATATATTAAAAAAGCTTATCCATCTGAAACCACAATTATGGCTTTTATATGTACACACTTTCTCCGTGTGCATATAATTTAATGCGGGATTATTTAAACTTACCTCGAAACTTACCAACTAACAGATATTTCCAATATCTCTATCTAGCTTTGATATTTCCTAAATACTTGTCCAAATACCAGTGATAATGACAGAAGTACCAATAATTACCTAAATTATGTATCTGAATTCTTAAAACCACATGAAAAAATTATTGTTCTTTTAACTGATGAAGTGTATGTTAATAAAAGATTAGACTTATAGAGGAAAAACTTAATTGGTGTAGCTTCTAATGATAATTCACTAGTTACAACCATTTCATTTTGATATTTTTAATACTTTTTTATTCTGTGTGTCTGTGGAAGAGCACATACAAATATTCTTATTATGCTATGTTCAATTTTTTCTAATGTTTTACTTAACGGTTATATTAAAAAAGAAAAACAATCAATCCAGTGCCGAAAAGGTAGAATCGAAAAAACAGGAAAAGGAAACTTAATACTTTTAATAAATAATAGGAATAAAACACTTCATTTTCTATAATTAAAAATCGATATGCGATTACTCGATTGTGTCATCAAAAAAATACTAAGTTTACGTTAACTCTAACGGTTCGGTAAGCTTCTTTTTTAAGTTCCCTACAAAAGAAAAAAAATGTAAGAAAAAAATCTCAAAAATCAACTCGTAAAACCGCAGCACACCGCGGGTCTCTTCGTGGCCTGGAGTCTGAAGTCGGCCGTGACAGTTAACTTACGTTGATGGTCCACGCATTGAGCAGCATTTATGACTTGAAATTTTGAGAAATTGAATAAATATAGTAAATAAATTTTTTTTTTATATTCAGTTTGTCATTTTTCGACCATTAGTGTAAAGTTCATTGCAACATAGAAAATGTCGACTTCTTTGGCGGCGATATAGAGATAAACGAAGCCGACGTTTTTTATATTGCAAACAAGTTTGAAATAAACCGTACATAGTTATGCAATCTACGTAACAGAATCATGACTAAGCCTGGCCAAGCGATGGTAGATTCAGGGTCGGGCGCAATATCAATGCCATCGCGCGCTTGTTTACGATGACGATGACACGACACACTTCAGTTGTTATCTGTCGGTCGATGCATAGAGTACTAATAAAAACGACCGTACGCTGATAAAGTGAATAAATTTATCGGTGAATTTCCGGATTTATTCTATGATGGATGTAAAATAATTTGTAAAGTTTGTGATCAAGACTTAATGTGCTGGAATAAATACGGCTGCAAAATTCACATCAATAGTAACCGGCATAAAAATAAAAAAAATGGCGTGTCTTCCTTGGAACCTCATTATGTTTGATTTACTGTTACTGCTGATTGCCTGTGATGTTCCCCTGCGCATATTGGATAAACCAGCATTTCGGGAGTTTTGAAATAAATACAATCCCCAGGTGAATTTACCAAGTCGTTCATCGTTACGTAGATATGTACCAAGTGTTCGTGAAGATATTGTAAATAGGATTAAATGTGCATTAAAAAATGCACGGCTATGGTTGTGTGTTGACGAGACGACAGATTGTAAAAAAAATTCTGTTTTAAATGTTGTAGTACGTGTATTCGACCCTGTTAAACCAACATTTCCACTTTTACTAGCTAACAAAAAGACTAACTGCGTGTACTGGCGAAACAATACGCGGGTGGTGTTGGAGACTTTCGAAAAATTTGAACTGTCAAGTCAAGTGTTGATGTTTGTGACCAACGGTGCTGCGACAATGGGTTTGGTGGGCCGTTTTATTCAAAGAGACGATTGTAGGTTTTGACATGTTACGTGTAAAGTGCATGAGTTCCATCTTGTAGAAGAAACGATTCGAAAATGTTTTCCAGAGGTAAATGCATTAATAGCAAATAAAAAAAGTATTTCTCAAATCTCCTAAACGGCTTCGAGCATTTCACACACTGTGTCCTGGTATTCCGGAACCACCAGAGCCGATTCTTACACATTGGGGAACATGGTTGAAGGCAGCTTTTTATTATGCTGAATATTTTCAACAAATAAAAGCTGTGATACTACAGTTCAACCCTAACGAGGCTGCAGCTATTAAGGAAAGCCGAAACAAGCTTTCAAGATGTTTCTCTTGAAACAGATTTAAAAACTATTTATAACAATTATAGAGGACTACACGACGCAATAGAAAAATTGGAAAAAATACTTCGTTGTCGTTAGTGGAATCGCGGAATAGTGGACGATGTAAATATACAGCTGCAAACTATAAATGACGCAAAAAATAAGCCCGTTATTGAAGAATTCGAGAGTGTATTACGGAAAAATCCTGGTTTTACCAAATTAAGACAAATTTGTGATGGTGCATCTACAACTGCGTTAAGTGAGTTCACAGAGTGTTTTACTTATGCCTGTATTACTTCCGTAGATGTCGAACGGTCTTTTTCAAAATACAAACATATTTTTTCACCACAGCGAACATCGCTTACTGAGACAACTGTAGAAACATATCTGATGCTACACAGTTATTATAGAAGTGCTCCAGTTTGTGATAACGACAACCAAGCTACTTCATAAATCTGCTTAAGAAGGTGAGTTTTGTACATATTTTTATAAAGTGTATCAGTATTAAAAAAAAATTTATTTCCATTTATTTTATTTATTTATTAATTTATTATTAGTTATCACTTAGATATACAATGTACATGTGTGAACGTAACAGTTTAATAATAATGTGCAGCACTAAGCTTACAAAATATAAGGAAATACATAAAAAAAATTTACAGTGAACGAAATAGTACAAAAACATGCATCACAATATATAAAATATTTTTGTTTTTATTATTGTACTTATTCAAGTATTATGATATGATGCATAGCCAGTACGTCTCTGTAGGATTAATGACCTTGGCCAGGCTTACACATTGTACTTAATATCTTTGTACATAATACAATGAAATAGTGCTCAAAGAAACAATAGAACCTCTTCTGAACGTATATTTCAAATTTTTATGCCTACTGCGTTTTTGCATTTAATAATATATCGCTAATAATAACGGAAAACAAAAGCCAAACACTCAAGTATGTAAGATGATAACATTTTAAGAAAATATGTCACATTGCCGAACTCAGAATTCAATGCTCTATCCAAAACACTAAAAATATACACGGGATCATGATAAAAGTTAGAATGTTGCCATTACTTCCATTGAAACCGAAAGCGATAAATGCTTTTTTATTTGTATATTGACTATTAATATATTAACACTGACGTTGTTTTCCACAAAACACCAAAACACTATATACTGCACTCGACGCGCGTTTCGCCAACCAAGTTGGCATCATCTGGACACGATTAAAACTAAACTTATGCTAACAATCTACCTTATTTATACCTAAACTATTGTCACGGTTCACCGAACCGTCACGGATTTGTGAACCGTGACTCACTACCAAATAAAGCGGGCTATTTGGGATAGGCCCTCTGTCACTATTCATACTATTTTTACACTTTATGATTTCCAAGCTTTCAAATGCATCCAGCTGTCTAGTATTTGTTACATTCCTAATTAATCTTAAATTGCTAATATCTATTTTATGGTTGTTCTCTAACACATGTTGGGCTACACTAGATTTATCTGTTCTACCATATTTGAGATGGGCCATATGGTCTTTGAATCTAGTTTGAATTGATCGTCTAGTCTGTCCAACATATTTTTGATTACAGTTCTTACAGCTAATTTCGTAAATCCCCGACTTTTTGTTTGTTTCAATTTTCTCTTTTGGATTACCTAAAAGTTGTTATAGTTTGTTTCCCGAAGAATGAACCACTGACATACCTACATCTTTAAAAATCTTACCAATACCACGGGTGAATCGAAGATCGAATGGAATCGATACAAATTTCAGATTTTCTCTTTCATTTTGAAGGTCGAGGAATTTCGAAGCGACTCTTTAAACTTTCGTTTCCTAATTATTTTATCAATTAAACTTATAGAATATCCATTACTCGCAGCTATATCCTTAAACAATGCATTTTCTTTTTCAAAACTCTCCTTATCTTAGTAAGCTTAATAGACGATGGGCCAGAAAAGTAAAACTCGCCATTTTGTGTTAAGCACAATGACGAGAGTCCTTAGGGATATATCTTAGAGTACTGGTATCTTTTCTGTATATGTCGAATTCTAACTTATTTTCACTGTTTTTAATTATTAATAAATCTAAAAATGGTAGTTGTCCATAATTTTCAGTTTCATATGTGAATTTAACGGACGCAAAACGACTATTTAATTTAGAGACAAAGTTATCAATATCAGCGACTTTTGTGTCCAACACTGCAAAAATATCATCCACATACCTAAGCCAAACGCTAGGGAAATACGCGAATTCTTCTATTGCTTCCATCTCGAATCTGTTCATGAAGAGACTGGCAATGAATGGTGACAAAGTTGCCCATTGCTGTTCCTTCATGTTGTTGGAAGAAATTATCGTGGCGTAATATCTGAAATATCATATATTATTATTAAAAGATACATGCAAACTTGCTTTGAAAAAAATAATTTGTCAATGAGATTAAAATATACTGGTTGGTGTGAATTTTTAAAAACATATAGCTACATTTAATTAACTTACATATGACTAGAACTGATACATGATTAACTAGGAAACGGAAACCTCATCTCAAAGAAAAATAATTTAAATAAAAAGAACTTGACTTAAGGTATAACAGAAAATCCTATAATAAAATTTAATTAATTACTCTAATACGGATACGACTATGTAATTCATTTTATTTTATTTGTATCCTCGTTCTGTATTTAATATGTTTGTCATCAGTCATCATCATACATTCCTGCAAATACTAATTTTCTAATTATTGATGATTTATAAGTGATTTATAAGAATTTGTTAAGTAAATGGCACACTATACTAATACATGTAATGATTTAGGTTGTGTTGTAGTAAAATCTTCATATGACACAGAAAACAGACAGTGGATGAAATGTATTTTTGTATTTTTTTTGCTGCTTTGTGTTTATTTAATCAAATGATCGATCGATAAAAAAATTTCTCGGAGAAAACATGGGCATTTAAATTTTGACGGATGGATACACTTGTTTAGAAATCCAAAAGAGATTTAATGTTAGTTTTAAAGTTTTCTTTTCAATTTCAAAAGATTCCCCTCTCTCTCTCTCTCTCTTTACTATCGGCATTTAAATTTTGACAGATACACTCGTTGAGAAAATCAAAAGAGATTTAGTACTAATTTTAAAATTTTCAATTTTATTTAATAATCTCTCTCTATCTTTCTTTCTCTGTTCTGCCGTTCTCGATTTTCATTTATGTCTTGTATATATATATTTTTACAAAGATAAATCAATTCATGTTATTCATTCTTCCGTAACAAGACACAATTTATGCTGAAATTCTGAGAAAATTAACTAAAAACAGTGGAAACACCTAACTGATTTTTTTTTGCAAACAGAAATATTATAGAATGATGGGAACATCTCAAAAATAAAATCAAAAATAAAATGACATACCTTAGCCTAGAATAAATTAATGGATAGTAATATAATAACATAAATTTCTCTGAAAAAAATTTGATGTAGGTAACTTGTACAAGACAGACAAGCCGATGGAATATTTTGCAAATAACATCTGTGTATGATTCTCAGCTTAAGATATTATCTATACAGTGTGTTCCACTTTGAGCAGACACACCCCTGTATTTCGGTTGTAGTTGGGCGAATTGAAAAATTCTTTTTTTCAAATTGTAGTACTCGATGAGATCTACCTTGCTGAATAACAATTTTTTTATGTTGTATATCCACGGCCTACTATAATTAAAATAAAATGCTAAAAATCCAGAAACGCTATTAGGTACTTTTTTAACGAAATGTCTTTTAGGAAATATGAATCGGACATGCTTAGAAAGCCTAAATACCGAATTTCATATTGATAGCTCTTAGAATTTTTTCAATTTTTCGAAATAAAATCGAAATACAGTGGTATGTCTGCAAGTCGAACACGCTATAGATAAATCTAAACAGTTTGTATCTGTAACCTGTTCTATGGTTTTGCCATTATTATTTATAAGGTGACAATCAAATGTGGTTTTAATCTTGGTGTAAAATTCATTAATATTGTATTGCTCGCATTTAGAAAAAGCCTGTTTTGATTAAACTACGTTATAAATTTATCCAACATAAATTTGTATCCGATGTTATATCCAAAATTGAATGTGTAGCAGAAAGATACTATCATCAGCGAACATAACTGGCTATTACCGTCAATATTTGGAAGATCATTATCAAACAAAAAAAACCAATTGGCCCAATATAGACCCTACATATTTTTTATTATTATCCATACTCTCATACAACGTATATAGGAGCTTATATCTTTTAAGCCTAAAAAATTATCATAATCGATAGACATAAATGCGAATACGCATATATGAAGACAGACACAGAGACTAACTAGTTTCCATATTTAAGTGTAAGGTGTTCTAAAACGGATTTCTGTAATAACAAAATCGTAGATGATTATTTCTGAAGCGGGTTACAATTTTTAACACCAAAACGTAGAGTACTGTACTTGAGCGTCTTTTACCCATCAAGTTGGTATCATCTTGAGATGATTAAATCATAATTTTTGTACAACCATCAAGTTTTCAAATTCAAATCACAATTATATTTTAATAATTTCCAGATGTCACGACCTTCGTTGGTGAAACGCACGTTGTGTATAAGATGTATTTTTGTTTGTGGAAAACTACTTCATTGTTTGTGCTGAATATTAATTTTAGTCGGTTGTATTATTGTATTATATCAAATAGGTATAATAATAACGACCACACATTCTTCATCACATTGATTGATTCATTTTAAATTTGGTTGTTTTACATTTCAGGGAATATTAGGTTCCGGATTCGCACTAAAAGTTCAGCAGAAACAGCGCCAAAGCATTTCAACCGTCAAATTCCCGCCGCAGCGATGCTGATTCAGTGCTTGTGGCGCTGTTACGCAGCTGATAAAAGCTTCAATTCGAGAGCAACTTGGCAGATCCACCTCAGTGACGCCAGTGGAAATCCGCTTATTAATAGCAGTTCCGGTGGAGGAGGTAGTAGTTATAATATGCCCTTGTCAAAGGTAAGGCTAGATTAGATGTTGTGCTTCTTGTATGCAACGATTTATAAAGTTAAGTTACTATAGCTACCACTGACGGCTCCTCAATTAATGCTGAAGAGATCCAGCACTATTAAATAGATGAGGACATGATAAAAATGTATATAGTATTATGTTAATATTTTATTCACATTTATCGCATTTGTAAAGACAAAATATGACAACTGTAATGCTGAAAATACTACAGGAAACTACAGCAAGTGCGTTTTAAACAGGATAGTATTACTGTAAATTCCTACATCCCGCTATCTTCACAATTAATTAAAGCCCGCATATGCCAATCGTATTGTATTGGGTAGTTCCATATATTTTGACACCTACCTACAGCCTTTATTTTTAGAGATATGAAAAAAGTAAGTGTAGAGGCAGCAGTTGTAGATTTTGGTGTGAAATATCTTTTGGTGATCAAAAATGAAGAAAATGCCGTCGGGAAGTAGAGAAAAAGACACCACTCATGTTTTTTAAGTGGAATACCTCGAAAATTTTTATATATTTTGAAAGACACTTTTTCATTGATTCCAAAAATATACCTATAATATGTTTGTCTCCGGCCGTTTTGAAATATTATGCCTTTTTGTAAAACTAAAAGCGTACAGACAAAAGTTGTAGATTTGAGATGTAAAAATATATTTTCGTGATAAGAAATAAAACAAAGGAACCATCAAAAAGTAAAGAAAAAACTTATTTTCCTGTTAAAATGATATATAAGTAGTGATATCTAAACAGTGCGTCTAACACAAAAAATATAACCATCTTAAAGATATAAAAGGATCGTTTCCCATCATATCTAATATTGTCGACCACTTCCTCTGTTGCTTTACTTGGTTTTCCAAAACTTTTTTCCTTCCGATAGCGTCTGAGTCTCGGAAATTCCATACAATTTTAGAAATACCTTTATAGTGGTTTAAAGTTCACGACAAAATCGAGAAAATGCTACCTGAATTCCTCATACCAGATACACCACAAACATGTGCACTCACCATTTTCATTTTGAACCCATTTCTACCGTAAGATTCCAGTCTGTTTTTGGTCCAATGAAAGCATTTTAAACTTGAACAATTTTCAAAAAATCAGTAACTAGTTCAACT
>JANEYF010004375.1:0-183862 GCA_029963845.1 Rhamnusium bicolor | reverse complement strand
AGGCCCTTTTAAAAGCTGTCCCTTGATTAAAAAATTAACAACTTGTTAAAAACTATTTTTATACCACCAGTAACTTTAACTATTAATGCTGACAAATTATTATTTAATAATTTCCAACTTTAACTTCAATCCATGTCGCAATTTAGTTAACAGAAATCATAGAAAGCAGAAAAAGTTGCATGTTAAAACAGCCGGCGGCGTTTTCATAAGGTAGCCAATATAAATTAGTAGATTGCTCTAATCTTTTTTCCATTCCTGATAAATTAAAAGTACAACCAAATGTCTTATTTAGTGACAATACACTTTTAGTAATTGAAATTACTGATAAAATTAATGTTTCTTTTTTACTAGTTCAAAAATAACTGTCTCAAAATAACACTAAATAAAGAACACACATTTCGAATTTATAAAAACCGCTGCCAATTACTTGTGGATCAGAACTTCCTCACCGTAGTAAAACTCGACGTGTAGTGGAGTTTATAATAAAAGTAATTTTTGACGTTTCAAAAAAAGTCACTTTGACGTTACAAAAAAGTCACATTTTTTGACGTTTCTAAAAAGTCACAATTTGACGTTTCAAAAAGTCACTTTGATGTTTCAAAAAAGTCACATTTTTTGACGTTTCAAAAAATTGGGACCGATTTTGCTCATTAACGAACACAATCTCTTTCTTGACCTCTAGAATGTGTGTACCAAATTTGAAAGCTTTATCTCAAAACTGTAGCTGCTATCGCGAACCAGACAGACGCACACAGACATAACATTTTTTCTGTCTGAAATTTTGTGTATCGTCATAATTCGTCGAGATTCGTCCAAAAATGCAATAAAAATTTTCCAAATTTTTTTCACGAATACATAACTTCCTCACTTTGAGGGGTGAGGAAGTAATTGACATTAATTTATAATTTATATAAGCGCATGTGGAGCAAGACTCAACATTTAAGCACCTACTCGTAGAACATTCTACTCAATAAAATTTGTCACAGAATAATTCTACACGAACGATTATTGCTATATTCTTACAATGTTCAGTGAGTATGAGCATTGTCCTTGGGCTATTTATGGGTGATACTTGAGTGATAATTTAAGAAATAGAATATGTTAATGTATGGTGGTGTACACTCTGTATTTTAGTTGAATTTCTAGTTAGATTTTTGCAACACCCCCGTCCAATTGCTGACATAAAACAATAAGCTGGGGGTTGTACTTATTGACCGGTAGCTCAGTCGTGAATAAGGGCTTAGATTGATTTGAGTTCTCACCAAAATCTAGGCTGGGCGCCAGGACTTTTTGCAAGTACCAAATAATGAAAAGTTTACTTTAAAAGATAAAGAGAACGTTAAAACTTGAATTCGGTTGGGAAGGAAGTTGAATAAAAAGATATTATTTAATAAAAAGTATAATCAAGACTAGTATATGTACAATATATATCCAAAAAAAATTTACGTGGTTGAAGACCAACAATTAACCACACAAAAAAAATATGTTATTGAAAGAGGAAAAAAAATGCCTGATCTCTTACAAATTTCTTCTGACCAAATAAAAATGTTTACTGGGGACGAAGATCTTACGTAACTTCCAATGGGTTAGTCCAGCGAAGGATCCACCAACGGCTAAGCTCTTCATGGGTTCGGTGTCACTTTGAATCACCACTGTCCGTACTGCAGTTACCCTTGAGAAAAAATGCCAGTTGTATAAAATGTCGTTTTCCTGCTCCACCCAGTATATAATGATCAGTTCGATTCACCAGCCAAAAAGGTGTACCAATCTCCAAATGTCGCCAGTCACCACTGTTCAGAGCGCTACCAACGTAGCTAAGTGACCTAAAACATTAACAGACAAAGACAGAAAACAACTAACTACGATACAAAATGGCGACATCCGTTGCCGAGTAAATCTAAAATTTACAATAACCGAAAGTTAGTTTAAATTAGCACACGAACTTATTACAATATCAGAGGATATTAGATAAGTTGCCAACAAGGCACGATAAATCGATACTAATCAATATTAATGATGGCTGTTCCAAAGAACAACCAAGGTGAATTGATCACCGAAAAGCAAGTTCGCTCAAGGCGTAAATTAGGATAATTACGGTATAATATTATTATGAAAATTACCTCAAAGGTACTTTAAATCAATATAGCAACATTTTAAATAATGATGATCATAAAATCAAATGATAATACCAGAAAACATATAAATTTTACCAGACCGTTGAACTAGAGATGGTTTCCATCAGAACGCTACACTAGTAAGAAGAAAGAAGTCCTGTTTTGTCCTCCCACCCAAACTCGGTTATAGTTTGGAAAGAGACAAACATTTGAGAGTAGAAGTATGAGCAATAAAGATAGATAGATATTTAGTGCAAAAATCTGCAAAACCAACTGTTCCAGTAGAAATCAGTGACGCCATCTCGACTAGACTGGCAGAAACTTAATTCATCGTGGAACACAATAAACTGGAATGAAATTGCCTGCAATTTCGTTACAATTTTCAACAACAAGCACACTTGAACATCGACGAATAGTTCGATGAAGGCCTAAACTACAGCAAATTAAGATCACCCGATTTAAATTTGCTAGAGTTTTGTTTGTGGGGAAATTTAATTTTTTTAGTTTATTCTCCACTAATAATTGATATCAATGTTTTTTCCTTTTTGTCAGAGAATTCGCAGTACCTCATGATGAATTTCTCAACGTGTCCGTCAGCCATTCGAATATGGGTTTGTCGTGAAGCTAGAGTTGGTCATTTTTTTATATTCTTTGGAGTTTCAATATATTCTCGATTTAATCATCTCTACCACTCATATGTATTCAAAAACTTGTAAAAAGATGTCTGACTGTACCAACATTTTTAGATTTCCATTCACCTCTATAAAGCAAATAAATATGAGAAATGTTTGACGCATGGAAAATGTTTTCCCATTTTGATGCGGAGAAACAATTTTAGAATATTCCCATCGTATTTTTATCACTCTATACATATTATAATCAATTTCATTGGTGCCTGGGCTCTTACTACTAGCATGTGTTAATAACAGCTTTGCACAATTTTTATCTATCTGCCCTTTTTGTCTTTTGTAATGTGTGATTATTATGTGTAATTATTATAATATGATTTATGTAATTGAATACAGTATTATTAACTTTCCATATGTTTACATGTATCATGTATAACAATCAATCAATCAATCAATCACAAATTTGTTAAAGACAACGCGTATTACAAAATATAAAAATTCCATGGGAAAAGGGGAGAGATAATAGGATACTACCGACTATTTGGATACCTAATCACGAATAATCATTTAAAATAACGTTACCTGATAAATTTTCTCAACGTATATGATAATATTTATTGATTCCTACTATTATCCAAACGTTGAAAAATCAAAGATCACATAACAATGTTCAATAGATCTCACGTATGTTCGAGATATATGGAAAAACAATCAACCGCTTTAGATATACAGGGTGCCCAAGCGTAGAAACTAGAGTCTGAAACCTGTCAATTAAAACTAGAGCAAATGTTCGAAATGGTGTTGTATACACAACTAACAGCGGCGCGCAGTTGATCTTCTTATACGAAGTAGGTGATATTTTCGTATTTAGTTGCATGCATTTTGTATTCTCTGGATCAATCCGTCCTTCGTATCTATTGGAGTGGTACAAACTTTATCTCTGATAAAACCAAATGCAAAAAAATCAAGCGGGGTTATATCGGCAGGTCCCGCTCTCACCACGACCAATCTATATCCCACGAAAGTTAATATCCAACCAGTTACGAAAACTACGTCTATAATGGACTTGGTAGCCGTCCAACTGAAACCAAGCATTCAGCCATTCCACATATTAAATAGATGGCCTAGTGACAATACCACGTATCAACAAAATCGCAACATTTCAGGACAAAGGAAAAACTTTATATTTTGTGTTTTAAAGTTTCAATGTAGCTAAAATTTTGTGTTACGTACTTTTGAATTATTTTACCTGTGTATGCATAAATAAAAGTACAAAAAGAACGATAAGATATTTACAAAATTTGTTACGTGGTATTACAGTAACAAAATTTTGTTGCTACGAGTTATTAAATTAAGAATTAAAAAACACATTATTTTAATTAGAAATAAACAAAGCTAACTTTAACATTCGCTTTCTTCTGGAGTTCATACTTCTGAAAGTAATAAAAAACTCCCCTTTAAATGATATTATTAAACACCGATGGAATCGTAATAATAACACGTATCATCTAAATTTTTAATTTGTAATAACACGTATCAAGAACCACCAGATTAATCGTATTTTTTCTATTTAAATATTATAATTAATGGAAAATGTACATTTTAATATCAAATATATGAAATATAGTTGCTTTATTAAGTAAGTCCATAGTTAATTAAACAACTTACCTGATTATTTACACAGCCACTGCCAAAAACGGTAGAGCATAACATACAGCCATAATAAACATACAGCTGATTGATGATACATGTTATTAAAAATTGGTAACGATGATAGTTATTTCAAAAACCTTCAAAATATTGGTTCCTATTACTAAATTGTAATTTGGAATGTACTAGAACACGCAGAAGTTAATCTTTATTAGGATGGTAAATAAATCTCAAATATCGCTAAAAATGATGTTATTGCCACTAGGTCATCGAAATACTCACATTCTGGAAATGCCAGAAATAAATCGGAAGTCAAACGATGTAAGGTCTTATGACAGAATTATTGTCTAGCCAAACATTCACACTAAAGTCCTACTGAAAATTTCTTTGTCTAATCGCTTGCGAATTTGCATGTGCCCAAACCTGCTGCTTTTGAGAACTAACTCTGGTAAAATGTATCTCGATTTAAAATTGGTTGTGAACAAATTAATGTTCAAGGACTATCAAATACTTATGAGTCTTTTATTATTCTAAAACTAAACGGACTGTTTTGTGTCGAAAAAACTCGTGTTGATTTGAGAGCACTAAAAAAAGTAGTTTTATTATAAATTCCAATACCCAGTGCCGTGTATTTTAGATTTTTTAAAAGATTTCGAGCGTGTGTAATCATCAAAAATAAAATTATTTTCCTTAAGAACGAATCGACAAAAGTTAAAAAAAATACACAGTTATGTAGGGAATTGAAAGACATTTCAAAGGATGTATCACTCAACCCCCTTGCCATTTGAATTTTTTGAGGGGTGGCCGTGTAGGGTAAGAGAGATGATGATAGGTATACAAGTATTACATTAAAATATGCCCCCTTGGAAACAAGGTCGACGTGTTCCACCAATTTTTCAAAAAATTTGTTATCTCCAAAGTTATTCAGGGTGTCGCCTTTTGGTTGGGACACCCTGTATATATTTTATTGTACCTACTTTCATGAACTCAGATTATTTTAATACTGTTTTTATCATTGTGTATGTTTACAATCAAAATTTTATACTGTTCTTTTGTAATCTGACTTACCATAAATGTAAAACTGTATGTAAAGTTGTCAAATAAAGATATCTATCTATCTATCTATCGATCTATCTATCTATTCCATCGTTTCTTAAACAACCAAATACAGCAAAATACACTGATCACAGATTCCGAAGGTCACTTTTAGTTGGCTCAAGGGTTGACATCTTAAGTAAGACTTAAATGGTGGATGGAGATTTTCAACGGGTGCAGAGGGGTATGTGGAAGAGCATACTCAAGAAAAAATGGAAGCTGCTAATTTATTAGTGGCAAAACATCAAACATTAATATAAACAAATTTTCTTCGACTTCATTTTGTAAGACCTCCAATAGTGTCATAATCATAAGTTTATTAAGAAATGAATAATATTTGTATTTGATATTGAATTGTATTGAAGTAATTTAAAAACGAGTTTTATTTTTTTAAATAATGTGCAAACGTATTTGCACAGCATGTAGATATAACGTACTTTTGACACTTAACGAATGAAAAAGTTGATTGAAGATGAAGTTACTTTGTGAAAATCCATTTTGATTTAAAAAATTATAAACACTTTTTATTACTTGACTTTTTTTAAAAAACTTAACGAATGTTTAATAATGACATATTTTTGACATTGGTAGTACAAAAACATATTTCGATTCCTGTTTTATTTTTACAAAATGCAAATTGCAACATTTAACTAATTACTCCATTTGTGAGAAGATTCTCTTCGTAAACAGCGGATATAAAATAATAATTATTAATCGTCGTACGTATTCATCCCTTCCTACGTTTTACTCTACATCATGATCAATTTATTTCAATGCCATCTCTTCAACATCCTGTTGCAACTAAGTATTTTTTATATACGTCGTTATTGTTCGAGATATTTAGATCATGGAACTGCGTATCTATAAATAATATGAAGGACTCGAAGAAGATTAACAATAATCTTTTATAGCGATGTGGATATTAATTTATTAGGTCATGATAATCGTATACGATTTTATTTATTTCCTATCTGCTAAAATATACCCACGATGACTAGTCTTGTTAACAATTTATTTATGGAACTTTTAACTTTTCCCTTTATTATACTGGATCCTGATTTCGTCGAAAACTCCAAATAAGTGGCCAAAAGTCTAAATTTAACATGAACAGCTTTAATTTTATTGTGAAAGTGCAAACAAATATAAAAATTTTTTAAACTAGGGATGGGTTTTGGGGGTTGTTACAGACTATTGGGTTATTTTCATTTGCGCCAGTGAAAATAGCCTAAATAACTCCTTATACATATCAAATATTATTTCAAAACGTGGTTTTCAGGGGTGTTATGGAATTTTTCAACTCAGGTGTCTTTTAAATATGACACATTTTGAAAATGAATTATTTTAGAAATTGACCATTAAGAGTGTATTTTTAGGGTAGTATTTGGTGCAGCATCAAATTTATTAGGCAATAATTTGAATGAACATATTATGGCAGTGGATTCTGAGGGGAGAATTTGTAAGGAACGTTTTTTCCATTAATGCTAAGACAGTGTGGGAGGATATTTATATTACTTTTACACGAAATCATAATTGGCACCAAGGAGGCTACCATAACTAGTAAGTCGATCTTTAGAAATGCTTACCATCACTGGGTAATTTGCAAGATTATAAATATTTCGATTTAAATTAATACTTATAACGTTAAATCAACGCTTACAACAAAATTAAATGATAAAAATCTAGTCTCATCATCATATTATTCTATGAATAGGATAATACCATTTTATAATAGCCTCAGACAAAGATTTTATTGATTGCCATATCAGAGATAAATGTAAAGCCAAGGTGTTGCATCTGATCTATTATATTAATACAAATAAAAAACAATGATTAGGATATTTTATTTGCATGATTTATTTATTGTATCATAAATTATAAAACTTAAATGAAAGTAGCAGTATAATAATCCTTTATAATTTAAGAATAGTAGTTGGCCAATGCAGTTCATTTGTTATTAATACGTTATAACGCCACATTTGGCTCTAAATTAATTTCAATTTTGCTATTAATTATATAAATAATATGTAAATGTAAATATCGAAATGAAGACGAGAGGTAGCATTTTTCAATAGAACAGCGAGTGAACAATTTTTAATAATGTTCTCGTCTATGTTAGTAATGATTTCGTGACCTGTTTAATTTAAATATGTATGTGTATTTTTGTAAAGAAAATTGAGGATATTTCAACTCAGATAATTATAGGCAAATAAATATTTCTAAATGTAAGGCAAATTAAATAATAATTTATCATGTTATGTAACAATTAAGAATTTTTACTTAAAAATTAAAGTTAATTCAGTCTTCAATTGGCTCTTTTAGCATGTGTATATTCTCTATTTTAGGAAGACTATTTGGAATAAATCCTTTTGTCACACATGTGGAATCGTTAACGTTATATACTAGTGGGTGCCAAAGAAGTCCTGAGACTCATCTTAAGAATTATTTTATAAGGTAGGGCAATTAATTTTTCAGGTCAAGTAGTCGAGTTGGCTATGCTAATCAGTCTAAGTGCAATAAGAAAAATGTTTATAAGATATACTACTATTATTTTTCAACAAAGAATCGATTCTCGACATTTCCTCGTTTAAAGTGAACTCGCACTATATAACAAATTGATTACAATGTTCTTTTCTTAAAATGTTTCCCTAACTACCCTCTCAGGTCACCGAAAAACTCCCAGAATCTGGTATGTTGCTTTGAGTAATGAGAGAAGAAGCCCTACAGTTTATTGTGGAGTCCGAACCACATAATTGAAGAAATTGAAGAAATACAAGACCTAAGTATAGATGCAGTTACTGTAATATACACATTAAACATATTTTACCACAAAGTTCCTTCTATTCTATAAACAAATTATTTTTAACGCATGTATTTTTAGTTGGTTGTTATAATTTCCTTTTTCTATTTTTTTTTCGTATTAAGCTATGTGATATTTTGACTTGTACTATATCTTTTGTAATCGATTGAATCAGTAAATATGTTTAATTTTATTCAATTTTATTAGATGTTAGTTTCAACATACAATAAATTACATTGGCATAATATATTTAAAGGAGCAGAGGTTATGTTTATCTTGGTACATGTGAAAATCGTAACTAGCCCATAAATCTTTTAGAGTAGCTTCTAAATTATATAACAATATGAGACATGAGTGATATATTAACATTTACATTACAATCGAACATTTGAACATGTAATTTATTGAAAGTGCAATGGAAGTGGTGAAATATTATTAATTTGCACGAAGAAAGATGGAACTAATTGATTTTCAAGCTTATAGCTTAAAATGTATAATTAATAAGTATAATGATGTGTTGTAGAAACATCTAGCTTTTAATTACATAAATTACATGCAATAAATTTGTCGGTAGATACTATTTCAAAAATATACGACATTTTGATATATTCAATTTGTGAGATATTCTGCAATATAAAATATTTTTGCTATATATGTATACAAAAAAAAGTATTCTTGTTTTGAATATATCGATTTGTTAAGGTATTTGAATGTTATTTGTTCAAAGGAAGAGGTTTTTCTTCGCTTGAAAAAACCTGTTTATTCGAGAAAATTACAGCAAAAAAATTCATTAAATTAACAGGAGTATAATCAAATAAAAACATTTATGTTTCAAATATAAGACTGGATAATTTCAACTCAAAATTATTTACTCGTAGGACAAATATTACGTAAATTTTAAACAAGAATAGCATTCTTCTTTTGAATATACGTACCTATGTACGTTTAAAAATTTGAGAATATCGCATATTTATCTTATATCAAGTAGTGGAAATCTTAATATTCTACATTTTATTTTATTTTATTTTGTTTTTTATTTGATTTTGATTTATTTTATATTTCTTATTTTTTATTTTTTCTTATTTTTTTTATTTTTATTTTCTATTTTTTATTTTCTGTTTTTTATTTTTATTTTTCGTTTTTTATTTTTCATTTTTTTATTTTTATTTATTTTTTATTTTTATTTTATTTTATTTTATTTTATTTCATTTTATTTTATTTTATATGCAGAACATAATTTTTATTCCATTTATAGGGCCAGAAATAGAGGACTCACATGATGTACGTATACATATATAATGTATACGAGTACATCATATGAAATTAATATTAAATTAAGATGATTAATTTTTGTATAACAGAAAAATGAACTAACAAAATTTTGACTCAATTTGACTTACGTTACTATCAAAAAGATCATTTTTTTCAATATATATAAAGGGTATTTTTTAGGTCGGTTGAGGGATTATAAAAATTTAACCAAATTTTTCTTTTTTGACTTGTCGACGTTTTGCTAAATTTTTTAGTTTCTTCAGGGCACTAAAAAACGTATAAATAATAATATAAATAATGCGATTATTTTTTTTTAATGCATTATTTTACATTAAAAATAGATATGAAAGAGAGTAGACACTTTTAAAAAATTTTGTACTTGGAAAATGTAAAAATATAGAAAACATACAGAATGACAAAAAAAATTAAAATTAGGGAATATGTGTACAGGGTTATTCATTATAAATTACCCACCCCTTATCATCGTTATTATTGCCTATAGAAAAAAAAGTTTTAAATAAAAGTTGTGTGGTTATGAAGAAAAAGTTACGTACCTAATATATCCCGTAAATGTTTTCCGGAAAAGACAACCTAATAAAGCTATTTTTAAGAGGTTAAAAGAAAATCTCAACAAGCCAAGAGCAAAAAATCAGATATTTATATGTAATTTTATAATACATTACAATTACAAAATAAAAATTTAAATTAAAGTAACTGATGTCTGTTATGTTCAATACATAAATTACACCTCTTCATAACACTATGAACTGCGTTATAAATATGAAGATTTAAAATGGAATTCATACAGTCTATAAAATTTTGTCTAAGTTCATTTATGTCTGTACTGGTTTTCTTGTATAATTTGTCTTTAATGCGACCTTAAAAAAATCCAGTGGCATTAAGTCAGGTGATCGTGGTAGCCACCCCACTGGTCCGTTACTTCCCATCCAGTTATTTCCAAAATTGGTATTTAATAATTCTGAAACAGTCCTGATATTTTGAGATGGTTCACCATCTTGTTGGAAGAACTGATTTCTTGCCTCAATAAGGGTAGATTGTCAATAGATTCCTCAATAATTTTCTGGTTTAAGATTTCGTAGTACCGTTGGCCATTAAGATTCTATTGATATATGTATGTGATATGTTAAAACACAATTGCCACATAGAGCACACCAAACACTGAAGCCAAAGCGTCCCTGAGATCGCACGTCAACGGTACGGTGAGGGTTCATTGCACTATGGGTCTGATTCAGACCAATAGTGCTCGTTATGCCTGTTGAAAATTTCTGCACTGCTAATGTAGCCTTCATCTGTTCAAACTACATTTTTAGAGAAGAATGGATCTTGTTGACTTTTTTGACGATACCGTGCAAAACTCCAATCGTCGCTGAAGATCAGTTGGTTGCAGGTGATGTTGTTTCCTTATTGTATAAGGCTTGAATTTGTGTGTCTTCAAAATACCCAAAGTTCGCCGTCTTGAAATCCCAGAATCAGCTTCAATTTGGCGACTTGAAATTGAAGGATTTGCAACCGCCATTCCAATTACAGTTATAGACGTTTCTTCAGCATCTTCAATGTTGTAATTTTTTGGTCTTGGCTTGTTGAAGTACCCACAATTAATGAGATCTTTTAACTTCTTAAAAATAGTTTTATTAGGTTGTCTTCTTTCTGGATAGCGATTGAAATATATTTCGGATGCAATATCATAATTGTTATTATTATCAATAAAGCTTTCTAGAATATCATATTTTTCGTAATTTTCATAAGACATCTTCACTTTTACGATTAAATGGGGTGTAATTATGACGGAAACAAAATTATTAATATGCAATTTACTGACAAACGGATAAATACTGTCATAGATGACACACGCCTACTTGGAATAAATATAAAAAACGTTAAAAGCAATCTACTAGAAGATTATTTTCGCTATTAAATACTTACACATCAAAAGCGATCGATCCCACATATGATACACAGAATTTGGGATGTGGATGTGGATCTAGTCGACCTAGGAGGTGCTTTAAAATATTTTTTCCTATAATTGTTGACAGTCTGTCATACTGTTTAAAAGTTTAAATAAAAGTACAATACTTTGCATGACTCTACGATGTTTCTTAGAATCAGATGCGAAACGATTTAGCAACAATATGGGATAATAACCCCCAGGGGAATAATATTGTCAATTTTAAATGATAGAAATGTTAAAACTTTCGTTGAATATCTTCAATATTATTAATATGGATATCGTAACATGGGTCCCAAATGATATTCTTCACGATATACGAACGATTATTTGAATTAAAACACATTTATTCATGTTAAATATACTTTTGATATGATGCGCCAAATATTTGTCTTAGACTTTTGCCAACTTAGTTTGCATCATTTCAAGATAATTAACACTAACAAACTTTAGCTTTAATAATATCTAGATGATACTAACTTGGTTGGCGTACCGCATAATAGTATAATATAGTTTATTTTATACTTATTGGCAACATGAAAAACGTCGGCTTCTTTGACGGCGGTAAAGGGAACAAAGAAGCCGATGTTTTTTATGTTGCATATAAGTTTGAAATAAACCGTACTCAGTGTTTTGATGTTTGTGGAAGTTACTTCAGTGTAAGAACAAAAATGTAACTAATTTATAGTTTTATAGTTGATGTAGGAATTATATTCGATGCTCAGTCGCGATGGTGGTCTGAAAATAGTTTTAAAATAACAAACTAAATGAAATCTCCTCTCTAATACTGGAAACTTATAAAATATGTATATATAAAGATAAAGTGGTGTAATTTATAAGCAAAATTATATGCTACATACTAATGGACCAAGAAATGTATAATTAATAAATACCATGAAGTGATTAGGATTTACCGTTACGTGACCTCTGAACTGGATTTCCTAATAACTATTAATATGCTGGCTTAAAATCTACAAAAATCGTGTAATGAAAATTTGCATGTCATATTAGAGAAGGCATTGTCTTCCTTTTAAAGTAACGTACCTTACCCATCTGAAAGGTTACGTGTATTATTATTTTTTAATTTAATAAAAAAATGAGATCCCAATCTAATGCAAGGCCACTTGAGCAACTGCAGTTCATTCAGTTACACAATGTGAAAACTTAATTGACACATCGCTTATAAAGATAGTCGAATGCATTATGATTCTGTTCGATAAATACTATTGTTTTTGTTTGTCTTAATAATGTCCTCAAATAATGTAAGAAAAATAACAACAGATTTTATATATTTTCTCCTCAGATGTTCGTATAGTGAGAAATTATTGCTATATGCGTTGCTAAGGGTTTAGGACAAATCCGTTATCGTGATGTTTTTTTATCTATATACAGGGTATTAATATTTATTTATTTATTTATTTATTTATTTATTTATTTAATACATATCCAACAGGCAAAAGCCCAATTACAGGATACGGAGATAACTTGAATTAACGTAACACACACACACACACACACAAACACACACACACACACACACACACACACACACACACATACATACATACATACATACCCACCTACATATACACATACATACACACATACATACATATGTAAACACATATTATATATACAAATTATTATAATAGTAAATGACTAGCTGTAAACAATTTTTAGCTGCCTGATAGTACAAAAGAATATATCAACCCTATCCTCCACGGTGCAATAATTAGAGATCATTTCATAAAGAGGAGATGCTTTGAGAATATTGGTATTAGCTGTAGGAAGATTAAAAACTTTTTTGTGCCGCGCTGAAATCCTGGGCACCCGTATATTGATATGACTTAGTATATCTGGACAGTCAAAAATATTAACAATTTTATATAAAAGTATAATCATATGTACAGATTTCCGTTTTGACATTTCTATGATGTCAAACCGTGGATATATGCCATCTAATATATATATACTGCAGATTTCATAAATCGAAGTGTAAACATATTAGAAAACCCTTTCGAGTTTCTAATAACAAAATCTAAACATTTAATTGCAGATGAAGTGGCAACTTCAATATGTTTTAAGAATGTTAGTTTAGGATCGAAAGTTACTCCAAGATCTATTAAGTGATGCACCGTCCAATTTATAATCAAAATCAACAGGATTTTTTTTCTTGTAAATGACATAACATTATATTTGGAAGCATTTAGTGGTAAATTATTATGTGTACACCACGAATTTATTTTATTCAGTGCAACTTACAACAGTTCACACTCTTCGTAATAATTCACTTCACACAGTAGCTTAAGATCATCTGCATAAATCAGATAATGTACACATAGGTCTGATACAATATCATTGATAAACATGATAAAAAGGAGAGGTCCAAGGGTCGAACCTTGTGGTACCCCAGATAACTGCAAAAACTTCTTCGACCTGTAACCACAGTACTGAACAAACTGATATCTGTTTTTCAAATATGAAGAGAAAAGATGCAGAAGAGGGTTAGATAGTCCAAAAGTATCCAATTTGTTCAATAGAATTCCGTGGTCAAGTCGGTCGAATGCTTTAGTAAAATCGGTGTATATAACATCAACTTGGCTATGTCGGTCTAGTTTATTTCTAGGAACTGGGACTTACACACAAGATTCGTAACAGTGGACCTACCCTTCATGAAGCCATGCTGCTCACATGATATCAATCTAGACACATGATTGTAAATAACATTGTGCAGAATTATTTCTAATAATTTAGCAAAGTTGCAGATGATAGTAATAGGTCTGTAATTCGTTATGTCATTCCTATTGCCTTTTTTATAAACAGGGCACACTCTAGACAGTTTCCTATACTCTGGAAAACATGACGTTTTTATAATTAAGTTAAATATAGCTGTTAGAGGAGTAATAAAAGCCGATGCACAATCCTTGATTAAGAACGCAGGTATCAAATCAGGTCCCATAGTACAGTTTGGTTTGAGTCGTTTAATCGCTTTACCAACTTCATCCTGAGTAATGAATGGAATGTCAATTGTATTTATATTTTGGTTCGAGGATACATGGGTAATAGCAACCGGGAGCGTAAATGACTCAGAAAAGAACTAAACTCTAATTGAGGATAACTCCAGGCTGAAAAGTAATACAAAAGAATAAAAATGCCATAAACGGATAAGATCAATAAGTAGTATCAGACAGATTGCTCCAAAAAACTCCTGTATGTACACGTTGTTTCCCTTAAAAATACCCCCCTATTTCGGTCAGTTATTATGCTTATATAGAATTTTCCGTAGTTTCCTTGAACGTACATGAGGGGTAAAAATAAATATTTGTTTCTAACGGACCACCCGGTATATTTTTAAATACTTGGATCTACTGGTTCATTAAAGACGAAATAAAAAAAAACAATAATGATTCAAAACAATTATAGAAAACTTTAAAAGACGTATGTCCGGAAAGCAACAAAATAATAACATAAAAAAACAATGAGTTAATCTCAGATCCCACATTAATAGCAAATACATTTATTGAATATTATACAGATCTTGGAAAAAAATTGGCCAGTTTAATAATAATTCCTAATAATTTTAAAGAAAAAAAATCTGCAAAATTCTTTTTGTCTTAGGGAAATAGATGGGGAAGAAATTAAAGAAACAATAAAAAAATCTCAAATCGATTAAAGTACGGGGAAGTGACAATATACAAACTAATATTTTAAAAATCATTGCAAACTACATTACGGCTCCTCTTTGTATTATATTTAATAGAATTTTGGATATAGATGTGTGGCCAAGTTCAGATAAATCTGGATGCGTAAATTACAGATCTATATCCCTAATCTCAAATACAGCATAAACTTTGGAAACTATTTTAAAAAGTAGGATCTTGAAGTATCTGGACAAATATAATATAATCTCCAATTCTCAGTTTGGGTTTACAAACGACAGATCTACGCAGAATGCAATTGCACTACTCACCTCAAGAGCATACAAAGCACTTGATGAAGGTAAGGCAGCTCTTTGCATCTTCGTAGATGTAACCAAAGCCTTTGATACTGTGGATCATGCCAAACTTATTGAAAACCTCGAAGAATTTGGATTTCGTGATAACAGTTTGCAATTAATGAAAAGTTATTTACATAATAGAAAACAATGCGTATCATTAAATGGAGTAATTAGTGAATCTAAAACTGTAAAGTTTGGTGTTCTTCAGGGAACAGTTCATGGGCCGTTATTATTTAACGTAAATAAATTACTTGTTTTTGTAAAATTTGATAAGCCAAATCATTAGCTTTGCCAATGATACAATAACTTTTTATGAAGATCTACCTTGGGACTCACTTTTAAATAATGTAGAATATGATTTAGTAGACTTGAAAAAATGGCTAGATTATTAACCAAAATTTTAATAAAACAAAATATTTGCCATTTGCAACAAGTCACGGAATCCTCCCCGATTTTCCACCCCTTCAAATAAAATGTCAGGATACTGCACTTGAGATTCCGTGCAAAACGAACAATATTTTCAAAATTGTACGTATCAACACTCTTTGTCAGAGACCATTGAATAAAACTTCTTGGAGTAGGAAAATTAGGTGAAGATGCCTGAACTCATTGAAAATGGTACGTATACGGCCACTGTTCGTCGTCGTCTCATTGACTGTTGATTAACCGAAAATAACTTATTGTATCACATGCTTGAATTATGCAAAATTTTGGGATCTTTCACGTTTTGTATAGCAGTATTTTACACGAATGCTTTGAGACGACGCCATATGAAAAAACCTAAGTAAATAAAGTCTGGTGATCTAGGAGGCCACAGTGGTGGTCCTCCTAGACCTATCCAGCGGCCTGGATATATAGCGTTCGGAAACGCATGCATATTTAAAGAAAAATTGGACAGGGGCCCCATTGTTCATACACCACATTTCTTCTGAAAGACAGGGAAGATTATTTTAAAAAAAATGACGGTATGAATCCTCTATCCGTTAAGAAGTATGGTCCAGTCAAATAATTGCTAATAATCTCAACCCATCCACAGAAAACTCGTACCGAAACCTTGTTTCCACTATAGTTATGCGGAAATATTTTTGGTAGGTACTAGTTTTCAGGGAATCATCAATACAAGGATTTTCTTTTCAACTCAAACATTTTTTCTCATTTTGATCTCATAATTCAGCCCACGGTTATACATTTAAAACAATTTGTATAAATATTGGGTCTTAAATGTATAAATATTGGGCCTTAAATGTTGGCTTAAACAGTACAAAAAAATATTGTAGGTATAGTATATCCAAAGTCAGTTGAAGTACTGTAAAAACGCCGACAAAGGAATTTAAACTCCAGACAAAGGGATTTACTTAATTAATGGATAAAATCCTTTGTCAGCGTTTTTATAGTGTTTCAACTGACTTTGGAAATACTTATAATAACAAATCAGACTTGATTACATTATATCATTTTGGATAGCGTTTTGTCACAATTCAATAATTCTTGATAAATTGATGAGATGATTCTGTTAGAAGTTATATGGATAATTTTTATTGCGGCATTTAATTTAGTGTGCGCTATTTAAGTACTTTTACTTTAAGTTTTCATTGAGAATAAGTACTTGATATTTAAATGAAACCTGTCTTAATATGATTTCACAAGAGGCATGCTAATAAAATAATAAATCTTGTTTAGAATTATTAATCGACGGAAATATAAACACTTGTATATTATTTATTTATTTCTCTTATTTGACTACTTATTTAAATATATCATTCACAATTAGTTTACAGTATGAGAGTAGTATAAGGGGTACCGAAACAGAAATTAATGAAGCTCTGCAAACATCTTCAGAGAACAGAGATGTACAGGGTGATTTGGTGAGAATTCCCAACCCTCCTAATATCGTTATTTTTGTCATTATGACAAAATGGTAGATATAAAAGTTGTAGGACCTTTTATGTTGATTCTGAAAATAACATCTAAAAAAAAAAAAATTTGGACGCTCACGCAAAATGGTTACATTTATTAATTTTATTTTGTTTTTATATATTTGGATAGAACGCTTTCTCATGAACACAATGATATAGAGGTTGAGGGGTATATCTCTAATACTAAGGGAGATAGATATGAGGGAAACCTTTGTATGAGTCCCACCTCCGTTAACTTTGTTGTTTCTGACTCCAATACGCATCGATTTGACCCCCATTTGTGTTATGTGAAATTTGTTACTTTAGGAGATTTAGGTTTTTGTGCATTTTTAGCTATACTCCTGTTTTGCCCACAAATTTTGTCATTGTGACAATTATTAGTACTAGTGTCATGATTTGTTTTATGAACGTAGTCCAATAATGGGCCTATCATCCTGAGAAATTTTTTTTATTAGAACCGAAACTATTTGGACTAAAAAAATAATCTTTGAAAACTTTATTAAAACAAAAATTATGCCTTAACTTTAGACTTTATCGAAAAATAAATAGACGACAAAAAAATTTAGTAAAAATCTAAAAAAATTATCTACACTACTAGCAATCAACATAACAAATTTCATTCAGTTAGCCCCATGATTTCACATCGAAAATTTAAATTTTTTTGCAAAGTGTAAAATGCGAAAATTTCACTTTTTAATTAAGAAGCAAAATAAATGAGTGGGGCCCGCACAAATGATGCAAACCGTTGATACATGTGTTTCGGACTTATGGTCCTCATCGGCACAGTACTGCTAAGTTGAGAGGATGGGCACAACTTAGGACGACACAAAAAAAAAAAAAAAAAAAAAGGGAAGGGCAGAAAACAATTTTTTGGGGGCTGCGAATGAGTGTCCTCTTTCTATAGAGATAGAAAATATTATAAACAAAAAGAGTCCTATAACTTTTGTATTTATCATTTTCTTTGTAATAATAAAAATAAGGAAAATAGGGAGGTGAGAATTCTCACAAAATCACTATGTACAAGACACCAAAAAGAATAATAGAGTCATATCAGAATTGTACATTAAACATTGTTAATAAATATAAATACATTTTCTTAAATTTTATTATGAATTCGTAGACTGCATGTTGCATATTATTCGGTATACTTATCTGAAGTAAAGTTTAGTAAAATTCACGATATAGTCAAACATGATGAATACCATTCGTGTTATAATTTTTTCTAGCTAAATTTACTGATTGCTTTACTCGAGGTTGTTGTCTTTGTGCAATTTCGCACATGACATTGACCAAAAATCACTCCCTAAGAGCTCGTGATTTTTCTGTTAATGTCACTCGAGAAGTGGCCAAGTACTCGTAACAGATTCTCATCCATTAATAAATTTTCCGGGTTAGCTCAGTTATCCATGTGACCATGTTAAACCCTAGCAGTCGAATATTTTACAACGTTTTATGTTATCCTGAAGCTCTTTTCATCCAAAAAGTGAGAGAATAAACTAATAAATTTTGTTAATTCTTATGATGATTATTAGTATAGGCGAAAATCTAGTTGAATTTTTTGGAAAGCAACTGTGTTTTCATAGCAACGGATAACAAGTCTTATTAATGTCAATGAGGTATTATTATTGTTAAATTGAAAACCGTTTTTGACCTTAAAAATGGACGTTCCGTATGAAATCTTAGAATAAGCGGAGGAAGCCAATGGGTCTTTAATTCCAGGGTTATTTACCTGATTAAAATTAGTTTCTGTTCAATATTTATATTTTGTAGTGTTCTCTGTTAATGAAATAAAGGTAATTGTCAAAATTCTCGTCTTTTAAATGATACCTGTGTTTTTATATGCAACGGAATTGGCGGTGATTGTTGCCCAAGCAACATTCTGACGACGAACCGACGTTGCTGTTCGCAATTAAAAGTCGGTGTGCGACGTACACAAAACGTAGGGCTGACCCATATTTGTACTAATCTGGTCAATAAAATATGGGTCGATTCGACGTAGAGGACCGACTTTAGTCGTTGTGGTTACCGACCAAATGTTCACCAAATTTTACGTCGGCTTAAGTTGGTTGTGGGCTATTACCAACCTTATTTAAAATTTTCCCTTAATCTGACCTACAAAAGTCGGGTGTAGGTAGTGAAACTAAGCAATTTTGTATATTATTCTATTTGTCGTACCTATCTATTTATATAAAATGGATAAGGCGTGTTTATCATTGAATACGTAAAATACTTCGAATAAAATTTTAATTAATCTGGTGGGGTAAAAACTGAAACGAAAGAAATTTTATTGATACATATATATAAAGTAGGTCGTAAAATATAGTGAACCCATAAGAATAATGTTTATTTTAATAACGAAAGTACTATTTTTATTTTTTTAATTTCAAAAAATATTTTCCCTTTCCAAAGAAAGCGCAATTAAAATATTGTGTAATTAATTTTACGAGTAAATAAAAACATTTTTGCTTACTTTATTTGAAAAAAAGAGGCAAATTTTGTGTATTTAAAATAATTGTACACATAATCAACATGGCCGCCTATTATTTCTTTCTGTGGAATCAGAAAATATGGCGAAGGCGGGAATAAGTGCAACTATTTTTACTAACAGCGACGTCACGGTTAAATAATTTTACCTGCACCAACTTTTAGTAGGCTTTGGTGCAGAAATCTACACTAACACTAACGTTCATATCGACCGTCTGTTGCAGTTGGTGTATAAATCTTTACTAGATATCTACCAATACCTGAATTATCGACATTAATTTTGAGGTTATGTTAGACCAAGACCCAAAAGCCTAACACCAACGTCCAGCCGACGTTGCTAGACGACTACGTCAGTCAGCAACGTCTAACCAACGTTGGAATGTTACTCAAAAATTACCTAAATCTACTTAATCAGTTACCAACGTCTAATCAAAGTTGGATAATAATCTAAAAACACACTCAACATCAAACCAACGTTGGTAAATGTGCTAGATGTAAATAGTAGGTTTGCGAGGTTCAAGCTACGTTGCTCCGACGTTGCATCATAACTATAAAATTTAAGACGCTACTTGACTATTATTTGTAATAATTCTGATCTTATAATTAGTAAAAAAGTAGTCGGTAGTCGGTAAAATGTTACTTGGAATGAATGTAGCTACCTATCAAGTCGGTTACCAACGTTATACCGAAGTAGGTGTATTACCGAGAAATTAATCGGAGCTACTTAAGTTAGTCATTAACGTCTAACCAACTTGCTTGATAACTAAAAAGGACCAAACATATTAAGCCACTAACCAACGTCTAACCAACGTTGGCAAGTCTTCCATAACAAACTTGACCTATTCAGTTAGTCGCCAACGTCTACCCAACGTTGGTAGGTTACTCAAAATTTAACCGTACCTATTTTAGTCAGCTGTCAACGTCTAACCAACGTTGGTAAGTTATTCAAAATATAACCATACCTATTTTTCAGCGTCTCATCAACGTTAGATAATGACGTGAAAACATATCAAACTTTATTAAGGCGTTTTCTAACGGCAAATCAATGTTGGTAAATCGTCCAGACTTAAGCAGTAGGTTCGACGTCGTATTACAACTACAAAATTTAAGTTATTACTCGACTGCTATTTGTAATAATTCTGACGTCGGAATTGGTGAGAAAGTAATCGGTAGTTGGTAAAATGTTGCTCGGGTGAAATAATAGACGTATGGGTACAAATCAAAATACATCAGTAAAAGTTTTTACCAGTCTAGTCTGTTATGAACATTTTAACAATAAAGTGTGATTATTGTTAAACAGTATTTACAGTTCAGAATAACTTAAAGAAAAAAAAAAAGAAAAGAAAAAAAAAAGGGAAAAGGGGAAAGAAGGGGAAAAAAAGGAGGGAAGGGGAAAAAAAAGCAATTTAATGTAATAATATTTTTACTTTTATTTTTAATTTTTAACGTAATTTATAACGGTGCATTATAATTTATAATATCCAACAAAGAAAAAAACAAATACCCTTTTTTATTGATATGTTATAAATCATTTCAAATGTTGTGCAACCAAAACCCAACAAGACATATTTGGAGATGGATTAATTTTTATTTGTTATAATAAATAAATAATACTTATATTTCATGCCTTTAGATTGCAATCTCCTAAACTAACTGTTAAATCTGCAATGATATGGGTCAATGGGTGATACCACCTAGTATGATATAATAATTCATTGCCCCCCAGCAGCGCATCAACAGTTTTTCATCATAAAGGAATATTTTAATAAACACATGGCTAGTGATGACTAGCAAAGGTTTATCCTGATTTGGTAATGCTAAGAATTTTTTACATGTAAGTTAGTCAAGAGTTTGATGGCGTCTATGAAATATCAAGGTTCTTGAAGAATTTGCCTTAAACAATGCACGAAAAAACATTTTGTAGGTCACGCTTGTAAATTGTTACATTATTATAACATATGAAATATCAGTTACATGTTAATAATGATTATTTATACAGGGTGTTTCACAATGAAGTAACTTCCTTCAAGGGGTGGTAGAACTAGGAAAAATAAATTGAGTTTTGTACATAAACATTTGCCTTAAATCAGTTTCACATTGGCGCTACAATCCCTTAAGGGGATAAATATAATATAGTTATTTGCCAATAAATTTGAAACGTTTTAAGTTGCAAAAACTAAATTTGGATCATTTGTTAATTTCATAATGATACATATTTTGTCAAATTTTTATTTAAATATCATAATTTGTTGGGGTAGTTACGGAGGGGTGAATTTTCGCCATAATTTTTTCTTTTTTTTTTTAACATTTAAAACGGAAAAAGGCGCCAATGTTAAAAACTGAATAAAAAAGCTGCTTTTATTAATTTTCAATAGGAGCCATTGCTTTAAAGTTATCCGTATTTTAGACATAAGGATACTTTCTCCTACCCAATACATAATACCACAGTTTTAGAAAAAGGTTGTTTTTATAAAGGTTTAATATTCTGCTCACTCAATTGAAAAGGATGAAATCTATAAATATTTTTAAAATCAATATTAGAAAATTCTTAATACCCGCAAAAGTGATTGAGAAAACATTGAAGTAACCACTAAAATCAGTATTTAGTTATCAGTATTTTGTATTCCGTTTTTTGTATTTTGTTTTTTTTATTTCGTTTTTTTTGTATTTTCTTTTTTGCACTCCTGGACATGTAATAAACAAACATTGTACAATAATTGTTGTCATTGTTGCGTAATAGAATTCTATTGTATTCTACTAGACATTTATTAAATCGGTAAATTATTTACCAACGTCTAGTATGGTTACTAAACAAAAAATCTACAGACTTAACCAGCCCAGAATTTATACAAAACTAAGCCCTACTAGCCTTTACAGTCGATTGTCAGCTTTGCCAGTTTATTACATTGCTTAACTATGATTTGAACGAAACAACTACTCAGCGGGCAAATACCCCGACCTGCATTGGATTACACCTTCAAATCATGATAGATCGGTAGCCAACATCATTTGTCAATTCCTAACCAGACATAGACCGGTTTCGAACTTATTTGTTCTCCTCAGTATGCCATAGGTTATGGAACAGACAAATGATAGTGGCCAACCTGCTAGTCATATACTAACTAAGGTAAATTGAGTAATGGTGATAGGTATGAAACTTCTCGTATGGTCTAAATGCTACTATCCGACCGACATCATAGATGTCTCTGTGGCGGATAGCGACTTGCGAAGCAAGTACCGAGAGCGGCGACCTCTAGTCCAGGTGGACTAAACTACTGTTATTAAATATGATTTGATTTGATTGATCTACCATGATTTGAAGGTGTAATCCAATGTAGGTCGGGGTATTTGCCCGCTGAGTAGTTGTTTCATTCAAATCATATTTAATAACAGTAATTTAGTCCACCTTGGCTAGAGGTCGCCGCTCTCGGTACTTACTTCGCCAGTCGCTATCCGCCACAGAGACATCTATGATGCCGGTCGGATAGTAGCATTTAGACCATACGAGGAGTTTCATACCTCTCACCACTATTCAATTTAACTAGTATATCACTAGCAGGTTGGCCACTATCATTTGTCTGTTCCATAACCTATGGCATACTGAGGAGAACAAATAAGTTCGAAACCGGTCTATGTCTGGTTAGGAATTGACAAATGATATTGGCTATCGATCTATCATGATTTGAAGGTGTAATCCAATGCAGGTCCGGGTATTTGCCCGCTGAGTAGTTGTTTCGTTCAAATCATATTTATTTAATAACAGTAGTTTAGTCCACCTGGGCTAGAGGTCGCCGCTCTCAGTACTTACTTCGTAAGTCGCTATCCGCCACAGAGACATCTATGATGTCGGTCGGATAGTAGCATTTAGACCATACGAGAAGTTTCATACCTCTCACCACTACTCTATTACATTGCTATTGACATCCGTAGAAGAAGTTATCATGGTGAGTACTCTATTATCACATAGAGACATATAATTCTGAGATTTTCCTTATTGATATTATGTGTGTACTTTGCACTAACGAAGGCAATAATCAGAAACCGGTCTGCGAATGGTATACGCGACGGCCTTAAAAAGAATTTTCGTTTATTTGGTAAAAATCTATTACTACTGGGTAATTACCATTAAAGCCTAATAACTTCTCTGTCTTTGTATGATACAAATTTCAAATTTTATAAATTATCGAGAAGTGTGTGTGGCTACTTTATTATATTTCAATTAAATAAAGTAAGAGGATTATGTTAAACAACTCTTTATTTATTAAAATATAACAATGGAAATATAAAAACATTTTATCTACGCTCGTTGTATATTGACACTAATATGACACTCATTTCAATGTCATAATGACGTTGTTTATAGCACTAATGCGATATATATTTAGCGCACGCATTTTATAAAACAAGCACGAAATTGTATGCTTCAATAAACTTAATCCACATATTTTTGACTTAGGAATCAATACTAGTTACACTGCAAGTAATTAAATTAATTAGACTTCTAATAAAATCGGTGATTATTTTATTCTTCAACCCAACACTGACAAACGTCATAAGTTATGATGTCTTGTCACTGTTGGTTTGGACTCATTACGTAACACCCCGAGGCATAGTTGACTGGTCGATGAAGTGACCGACACCACCGCACCGGTTGCTAAGGAGATATCAACAAACAGTTATTGTTATTAACTTAGTTAATACCAAAAATGTATTGAAACCGTTGAAATCAAAATAAATTCTATAAAAATGAGTTTTTCCGACGAAGATTTGCCTGCAGATATCGAAGAAAGTGCATCTGAAGCACTTTCAGTTCCACAGAAGTCTCGCGTACAGTATGCCTTAGTATTTGAGAAATATGATAAATGGTGCCATGAAAAGAAAATTATGGACATAACTGGTGAAAATGTTCTATTAGCATATTTCAACGAACTAAGTAAGGATCGTAAACCTATTTCATTATGGAGTTATTATTCCATGTTAAAAACAGAACTATCAATAAGAAAAAACGTAGACATAAATAAGAAAATGTGCTAAATTATTTGCCATGCTTAAAAGAAAATCGGAGCGCTATAAGCCGAAAAAATCTAAAATTTTAACCAAGAAACTTATAACAACATTTCTACAAACAGCCGACAATGAAATAGATTTGCATTTAATAGCTATTTGTGTATTAAGAGCGCAAAGTGATATATTGAGCGAGATGTTTGACGCGCGACGCGTAGCGGAATATTTTTTTTTACTTTTTCAACAAAATATTAATTCTTTAAGGCCTTACTGATTTCTGGCGTAGCGGGTGCCTGTAGATCGACCGTATTAAAAGATGTTATAAATAAAGAAAGTTGCTTCAAAGTCCGAGTTAGAGATACAAAAACAAAAATTGAGAGAGAATTTTTTATAACCACAGGAGACATAAAAAGTGTTGATATGATGGATACTGTTAAGAAGTATGCTGAAATTACACCTTCAAATTGTACATATAATCGTTTTTTTCGTTACATATAGAAATAAGAAATGTGTTAATATACTGATTGGTATAAATACAATTGGGGCAGTACCCTATAAAATTTTCAATTTTTTGAAACTATCCAACCCTAGACGGTGTACTGGACACTGTTTCCGACGTTCCTCAACGTCAATACTAGCGAATGCTGGAGCCGACCTTTTAACGGTAAAAAGGCATGTTGGATGGAAGAGTAATGCAATTGCGGAGGGGTACGTTGAAACTTCCGAAGAAAATAAAAAAGAAAACTCCAATTAAAATATTAGGTGAGAATACTTCATCAACATCACGAAATAAATTAGATGTTTGTGTCATAGGCAACGCCAGTAGCAGCGTATAGCAAATTATTTCCGTGTGTGCCACAGCTTGACTCGTGATTATTGCGACTGCGAATCAGTGTTGCCAATCGTAAATGCATTTTTTACCCTGAATATTCAACAAAAATCCCCAAAATTACCCAAAGTTTAATTCAAATCCCCTAAAAATCCCCAAGCAACAAAATACAAATGTACTCGAACAATACAAGACACTTTTTTGTAAATAATTTATTGAAAACATACAAAAGTAGGTACAAAAAATAATACTTACCTCACTTATAAATATAAAACATTTCTATAATAAAAAAATATTAAAAAACGATAATAATAAAAACATATCCAAATACAAAAGAGGAAAGTAATTTCAATAAAAGTAAGTAGCACATGTCGCATTTCTAATAATATAAATTATTATCGGTTCATTAATATGGTAATGATGTTACCATGCCTTACTTATAAAATAATTAAGTTAAAAGTTAGGTTAGGTTTCTTGTTACAATTTAAATTATGGATTGAGCCCAGTTCAGTTGATACCGCTCAACTCATCTGAATTGTTGCAATTCGTTCATTTTTAAAGTGATTTATAAATAATAAATATTTTCTTTCTGATTGCTGAATATCTTGTAAAGGTTGAGCTATTTAAACGAAAATCCCCAAAAATTCACCAATTTAAAACAATACCCAGGGCACTAATTCCCCAAATTTTGGGTAAATAGCAAATGATTTGCAACACTGCACTGCTGTGAATATTACCTGTGGCAGTGTTCCAGTGCGAACTGAGACATGCACTACGATTGGCTTACTGGCTGCGGCAATGATTCTGTACAGTATTATATTTTGCGCCTCGTCCTCAAGATCACATTATCTAGTAACCCAGGATATTAAGAACTTCCTCATTTAAAGCTGTCAATTCCTCAGTCGCTAAGGGATCCTCCCCTGTGACTACAACTTCCACTTCTGGAAGGGCATTATCTTCTGAAATATATAAATTTAATTAATACCTCAATTAAACCATTAAACCAACTATAGGTAAGTAAGTACCAAGTTTGTCATCTCGTGACAAACAAATTCAAATCTCGTTTGAAATTTGAAACCTCCATTTACTATAGGTAAGCAAGTACTAAAGTTTGTCATCTCGTGACAAACGAATTCAAATCTCGTTTGAACCCTATGTACTTAAAATACTTACGACTAACGTCCGCCCCTTCTACAGGATCGGCAGAACCTCGGTCTACTAAAATGCGACTAGATATTGAAATAGAACGTCTAGAATTTTGTTCAGAATGGTAATTTTCCTTTTCAGAGGAATCAGAATTCGAAAGGTCAGTAGTACTTGCGACGCTGCGTCTACTGCGCCGTCCTCTACACTTTAATTTGTCTTCCAGCTTTTTAATTCGTTTTCTCAACCGTTCGGACCCGTCCGAACAAGTAGAAGTAGGGAAAAGACTTCTCTTATTATGTCTTCCCATTATGTAAAGACCATATGCTTATTCTAAAACACCAAACACAAGAAAATAATTACACGAAAAATGGCGTCGTTTACACACGGCACAAAGAAGAGTAGTGAAGTGGAATGGTGGGTTGGAGTGGAAGGTTTCTTCTTTTAAATTTGTGGCGTCATCTGGCGGAAAGTGGGGTTACTACATAATGTGATCATCTCGGACGAGGCGCTTCATATAATCAAGATCGAACTTCACTTAAGGTAAGTTCGGTTGATCTTGTGATTGTGTACTATACCGATACTGCATCTTGAAAGTGTAAAATCACAGTCTGTTTCGGTAGCAGTTGAGTCACAGTGATTGACTGTGATTGCTCAATCACACTGAAAGAATCACCGACTGTGAAATATTGCCCATCTCTAAATTGTATCATGTATAGTGTTTATTACTATTTGTACAGAAAAGATAAATGTTCTTTCATGACATGACCCGCTGTGCGCCTGAAGTTATTTTGAAGGAGTTCCACTAAAGTGGTAGTAGCTGATCTAAGTACTGATACTGGCACCACAAGGAGTTGGTGCAAGTTTGACAAGAGCCTATAAGAGCCAACCCTGAGCTTTTAATCCGCACCAAAAATTATCCGGACTAATGATAATTCTTTACAAGATTTCTTCCTCTAATCTAACTCTACCAATTTCAATCAAGGTAGGCTTGATGAAATATCAAGGCTCAATGAGACATTCCGTCTAAACATTCACATGAAAAATACTGTAGGTAGGTCAAACATGTAGCAGCATAATGGATTTACCTGTTCTCATGTTGCGGTACACTAATCTCTGGTATGACCTGCAGGGGTTCCCATAAACAAAGGTGAATTTTTAATTGAAGCTAACATTTAATGGTTTAATTATAATGTTGCACCGATGTTCAGCCAAATATCATGAATGCGGTAGTTGAATAATAAACAATTATTAAATACTCGACTATAACTTTATGTATTTATCTTTAAGATAGCCATTTAATGCCCTATTTCCTGAATTGTGCAAAGATGCATTAACAGATGGCTTTAAAAAAACATTAAGTACAATTTTTCCGCCGACAAAGAGGCAAGTTTAATGAATTAGCATTCTGTTTTATTCTCTTGTGTTAATTAAATATGTGAGAAACGATAAACGATAAGATGTTAATTGTTTCAATCTTTTATTTATAAAGTTGGATCTGTGTTGCTGGGTATTACAAAAGTAGATATAAAAATACTTTGGTAGTAATAAACATTAACGTTATTGACAATATCAAACTAGTTCTATATGTTACATACAGGGTAAGTGCAAACTAATTTAGGTAATCACTATGGGAATTTCTCTAAATAAAAGAGGTACAACGTGGCGTTTTACTACCCTGTTATTTAAATTAATAAGTCAAGGCTTATTTAATGGAATAAAACAAAGTCTGTAAACAAATACATGTATTAAATCAATACAAATTCGGACTACTTATCTCGGGGCGGAGAAGCGAGTGAGTAACTAGAACAAGATTTAAGTAATGCTTAAAACTAAACAAATTCATAAACAGTGTGCCATAGCCAATTTAACCATTAATTATCGTCCCATATACTTAAGGAATTTTGTTAGGCGCCACCCTCTTTTTAAAAGAGATTTTAACAAAGTTCAGACTAATCTAAATTCATTGTTACCCTTAAAAAAAGGGAAAAAACATGTAACTACTTACAATCGTCATCGTCTTTCATGACGTCGATCATTAGTTTCATAAAAGTCAAATATATTTTATACTTAAAGTCTGGAAACGCGGACCGGTTTGCAATTCCTGAAAGTTAAAACTATTTGTTACACCTTAGCGGGACCTCCAGCTGACACCTGTGGCAGAACCAATCCGAGACGTGCAAGTGGATAGAAAATTTTGTCCGATATTAACATTTATTCGCTATCTCTATTTAATATAAGAATAGTTAAATATAGCTGTCCTAGTCTGATAAAATGGAAGGTGAAAGTAGAGGGTAGCACTTGCATTGCTGTCATTTCTGTTCTATCCCGCGCTTTTTCTGTGGTATTTATCTGTCAACTTGAACTGACGAAAAAAGTGTTTGTTATTTTGTCGAGATTTTGATTATTTCTCGTTGTATTTTGTGATATTTGTGTGTTAAAGACTACTTCTCTTCTTAAAGACTACCAATTTCATATAACTGGTAAGTTATAAAATTATAAATAATTTTATCCGCTATATCTAACCTATATATTAATCAGAAAGGATAAATAGTATTAGAAAATGTGCTAACTGTATCCTTTACCTATTTCATTCCTCATAATAAACTTTGAAATTGGTTGTAGGTTATTTTTTGTTTGAGATGGCCACAGAGTCACAAATTAGATTGTGTTATGTGTGTGGTTCTTCGGAGGACGATGTGGCAAAACTTCATTATTTTCCTTCAAGGTTGGAAAGGTAAATTAAGGCCTGCACTAAATTAACAACACTTCTAACAGCACAGTTTTTTATGTTTTACAGGTCAAAAATTTGGCAAGAGAATATGGATATACATTACACTGAAGAAACTCTTCAAAATTATAGGATATGCTCCCGTCATTTTACTGTTGAGAGTTATGTCGACCTAAGTAGTCATAGGTTGACCCGCAATGCAGTCCCCACACTTTTTCTATGTCGTCAGTTGGCAACATACCAAGTGCAAGCAGGTAATATGTGTTACAAAATGTTGGTGGTGAGGGGTCCTTAGATATCAATCCATAGTTACTAATTAGCTTGGTAGAATTATCACAGACTTTTTACTATTATTTAATTTATTCAAAATAAAGAAATATAGTTTTGAACCAATAAATATGGTCGCTAATATCTATCTCATTTTACTTCAGATCTAGCCTCAAGCGAGGCCTCAACTTGAAAGAATATACCTTATGAGTTGGCGGAGGAATTTCCTAGCATAGTGAATTTTTGGAGGAGATTTCCAGCACTTCTGTATCAGATCAGAATGTCACCGTTCGAAAACGACCAGTGTTTAGAGGCATTTTCTGTTGACAAAAAGTATCCAATAAAAATTAAAAATGATTAGTTCAGTCTTCTTTGAAAGTAAGCGTCTGATGTCTGTCAGTTGAATTTTATATTTTATTAAAGTTAAAAAGTTTTTTGGGACTAGCAGGAACCGTTGCAGAAAAAAACATTGTACACAACACACCCAGAAAGTGACTTTACTAGCCTCGCTAGGGCTTTTGCAATGGAAATTGCCAGCTCGCCTAGTAAAGAATCACTTTCCGGTCTTGTTGCATAAATAACTTATCATGCTTGATATTTTCTGTAATATATTGACAAAATGTTCTAAATTTGCTTTCTTGTTGTTTTCTGATTTTAATAAATTTTGTACAAAATATAATTACCTACCTACTTGTGTTTTGAGTGTTATGTTAATTATCCAATACAAAAACATATTTCTTTTAAATCTTATGTTAAGCGACTCAACAAGGTTACATTTAACCTTTTGATTAGTTTAACATAAAAATTAATTAACATCTGGTTTTGTATTCTAATTTTAAAATAGCTTTGTTTCTGCAACAGTTGATGATCATTTGTGGATCATCAGAAATAGTCACTCGGTTAGTTTTTAACTTCCAGCGAATAAAAAGTATTTAAAAACAACTAATCGACTACTTCTGGTCCACAAACGATCACCAACTGCTACAGAAATAAAGCTTATAAATAATATCAATAAAATAATAAAAGGGGGGTTTTGAATTTTCGCGGGTGTTTGCTTCTTGCGCCATCTACTTTCACCTTCCATTACAATCGCCCAATTTAATACTGCGGAATAAATTTTAGCACGTACTTGCGCGTGTCAGGGTTGTCTCTGCCTGTGGACACTTATCGTTGCTAGGTACCTAGTTTGTAATTTAATTAAGATGACCCTACGCAGCGGGTGGGGCACAGACATATCTTTCGAGTTTTCTACTCACACACCTTCAAAAACTTCCAGGCAACAGATCATCTCAAACGCAAAAAAATGCAAGGTAACGTATCTCTAACAGGACACGGCAACATACCAAAACTCACATCACCTTTCTAGTTCGTGTCTCGGCATTGCTTCTTTCGTGCTCAGAACACTATCTCAAAAACATCGTACGATCTGCGCGCGCATTCATAGGAGCATTTTTAAACACACCAGTTATTCAGTGGCGCCACGATATAGGGACAATATGACAATGTTTAACGAAATTATTATAATCGAGTCTGGAATTTAAGGTGTAACTCGAACCATTTTATTTAATTTACAACGAATGTGATTCAAATTAATTATTTCCTAAAACGGACCGTTACAGAGACTTCGGAAATCTTGTTTCATATTTTGGCATTTTAAAATACCTATACAATACAATACAATATAAAACAATACAATACGGTATTTTTTTTGAAGAATTTGTGAAATTAAATTAAATTAATACTCAAATATGCTGTCTATTTCACAAATTGTTCATCATATAACATCATGCAGAAATAACAAAAGAGTAAATGAAAAAAAGTAAGAAATGCTAGTCTGAAGAAATTGGTAAGTCATCATGCCTTCGTAGCATGCGAAGATTATTACATAAAAGCGAAGATTATTAGATAAAAGCGAAGATTATTACATAAAAGTGAAGATTATTACATAAAATTAAGTTCTATTCATATAAGATCACGCTGGACTAATAATTTACAGTTCACGATGAAATAAGTTTGCTAGATTTTTTCAAGAAATAGTGTATAATTTTACTTAAATTTCTGTTTAGTTTTAGAATAATAGAAGACTCATAAGTATTTGATAGTCCTTGAACATTAATTTGTTCACAACCAATTTTAAATCGAGATACATTTTACTAGAGTCAGTACTCAAAATGGTTTATACCCTTAGAAGAAATAGAAGAATTTATTTTAAAAACAAGAGGGATAGCAACACCCAGATAGAAGGGTTGGTTCTCAGTATGTTTTACAATTATTGACACAATTTATGGAAACAGATTCTGTAGGAAACAAAAAGCATGAACCTCAGCGACCGATTAGAAATGAAACAGTCGAAGTGGCAATTCTGGGTCATTTGCAGATGGATAATACTGAATCGATCAGGAAAGTAGCTGAGGCTTCCGGTGTATCACGAAGCAGTGTTCATCGAATTGTAAAGGCCCATAAATTTCATACATATAAATTTAAATTGGTACACGAATTAAACGAAGATGATCCCTATCGTCGGCTTGAATTCTGTGAGATTTTTAGTGAACAATTAAACGGTAATGCCAATCTACTGTACAATACGTGTTTTTCTGATGAATCGACATTTCAGTTAAATAGGGAGATAAACAGGCACAATTGTAGGTATTAGAGTGAAACCAATCCACATTTATTCATGGAAACTCATACCCAAAGGCCTCAGAAGTTAAATGTTTGGGCTGGCATCTTAGAGGATCACATTGTCGGGCCGTTTTTTATTCCTGACAATTTAAATGGCGAAAGGTACCTCGATCTGTTAGAAAATAACATCGACCCAATGATTACCCAAATCCTAGAAGAAGACGATAATCTTTTAGAGGGCGAACTGTTTTTTTCAACAGGATGATCACCCCCATATTTTGCTATACCAGTCCGTCAATTTTTGGATAATCGGTTTCCTGAGCGATGAAATGGAAGAAGAGGTTCTGTGGAGTGGCCCGCTGGGTCACCCGATTTAACTCCCTTGGATTTCTTTCTGTGGGGACATTTGAAATCGATGGTATTTGCAACAAAACCCACATCTCTGGAAGAGTTACTTGAAAGAATTGTTCGAGAATGCCGTTTATTGGTACTTGGTACTTGGTAACACAAAAAACCCTACTTCACAAAGAAGGAACGCCGCTACAAGGGAGATAGGATAGGACGTTGGTCTATCATTATACTCGTACATCTTTGAATTGCCAAAAATTATACTCTCATTTATCGCTGCGCAGTGTGCATTATACTTTTCGAAAATTAAGTGTATTACGTGACATTCTTTGACAGTCCATTGCCGCTCCTTAAAATTCCTGTCCAAGATCGCTGGGAACGACATGGCCACAAGCCAGACGGTAGGATTATTATTATTATCAAGGTTTTTTTCGTCTTCTTTTCGTTTGTATTTTCTCATTCATTGCTGAACACCTTATTTATGAACAAAAAAGAAATTGATTTACAATGTGAATTAGGAAACTATATAAAACCTTGTCAAAATGTTATTTCATCGTAAAGCAAGCTATGTGGTCTTAAATAAATAAAAAAAATATATTAAAATAATTTTTTTTGCAAAGTTTATATTTTCGGAGAAAATGGGCTGGGGAGGAATACTTTCCGAATCTTGTACCACATATTTTTTTTTTACAATAAATTGCATCTATTTTGGAAGATTCACCAGGAAATTTATTTGAGTTCACTTAACCTACGATTGGATCTGTATTGTTATGCAAATGATCTTCACGGTAAGCTGCAACGCAGACATTAACATTTGCCCTGGAATTTCTTTAATACTAGATATTGACAAAAGAGAAGGCGTATTCCTTTCGCATGAACTTACGTGCTTACAGGTATTACGTAAACATACAGGGTGTTCTGATCCATAAATCAATAATGGGAAATAGTTAGCACTTTCTTCTTTCTTGATTCGTTAACAAATTTAGTATATACGGCAGTAGTGACTAGTGACTCAGCATTTTGTAATTTGTTACTTTCTTGATTATTATTAATAGAGTGCAGATAAAGTTTCAAGTATACATTATTTATACAGAGTGTTTCAAAAAATATGCGGCAATCTACTAATGGATATTCATCTTCAAATAGTGAAGCGAAAAGTTCTTACAAACATGGATCCGCTGATTCGGTGACGCTTCGTTGCTGAGATACAGACAGCGTGTTAAAATTTAATTTTTTTTAAAGTTTTTTAAAATTAATTTAGGGATGTGTGTACCATTTTCCAAGAATTGCTACCTAAAGTATGTACTTTTTTACTTATGAAGCACCTTTTATTAGCAGGGTTATTATTAATTTGTGTAATTTATATACATGGGCTGACGAAGATCCCCCTTTATTGCGAATAGCAAAATCACGATATCAGTTTTCCATTAAGATCAGAAGATCTTTACGTCAGGGACTAAATGCTTGCAATGAAACTGATGGTGGTCATTTTGTGCATTTCCTTTCTTATAGGTTCTAGGCAATTTTATTGTTGTTTTAAAATTATTACTAAATAAGATTAAAAAATACTACTTTTATTTTATTTTCAAATTATTAAATCAAATTTCAAAAAATTGCAGTTATTTCCTGACCGGGGCGCAAACAAAACAAGAGCCAAGAGGCACATTTATTTAGTATTTAACAGTGGTATAAAAAAGTAAAAATATTCAGTGGAGTACATATTATTTCAAAAAAATCAGACTCTCCGTCTGTACGCACGCCTTTGGCGGAATTGATAACTTCTGAAAAAAAGAAAAAAAAATAAAACTTTAACACCCTGTATCTCAGCAACGAGCGTCACCGGACTCATTTTACTAAGCTTTTCGTAGCACATTTTTATATATTTTAGACATTTTATTAAAAAAAATGTAAATATCGTATACAGTGTGGAAATTAAGTAATGCATAAATTCAGTAATTCCGTTGATATTAATTTTTTGGAAAAAATCTCGAAGGGGTATAGCGATTTTTACTTCAGCAAATATTTTCAGTCTATTTTCAGTTTCTTATGTCATTTATTTTTTTAAGTTATGACGTCATCAACTTTTTTTTAAATGACAATCTATATTTTTTATTATTGATTTTGGTAGTAGTTTTTATTTCGGTTCTGACCGTATAAAATTTTCAATATGTTATATTTGAAAAAAAATCGAGAAAAACAGTCTTAAAGTTCAATTAACAAAAATTCATTAAATTGGGAAAATTTATCTAGTTGCCTAAGTTTGACGGAAAGTTATCGACGGCACATTCGTTTTTATTTTGAAATTATATAAATAGTTGAAAAATCGAACTAATGTGATACACCGGCAACTAGATAAATTTTCCCAATTTAATGAATTTTTGTTATTTGAACTTTAAAACTGTTTTTCTCGATTTTTTTTCAAATAATAACATTGAAAATTTTATACGGTCGGAACCGGAATAAAAAACTACTACCAAAATCAATAATAAAAAATATAGGTTATCATTTAAAAAAAAAGTCAATGACGTCATAATTCAAAAAAATAAATGATATAAGAAACTGAAAATAGACTGAAAATATTTGCTGAAGTTAAAATCGCTATACCCCTTCAAGATTTTTTCCAAAAAAATTAATATCAACGGAATTACTGAATTTATGCGTTACAAAAGTTCAAATAACAAAAATTCATTAAATTGGGAAAATTTATCTAGTTGCCGGTGTATCACATTAGTTCGATTTTTCAACTATTTATATAATTTCAAAATAAAAACGAATGTGCCGTCGATAACTTTTCGTCAAACTTAGGCAACTAGATAAATTTTCCCAATTTAATGAATTTTTGTTATTTAAACTTTAAGACTGTTTTTCTCGATTTTTTTCAAATATAACATATTGAACATTTTATACGGTCAGAACCGGAATAAAAACTACTACCAAAATCAATAATAAAAAATATAAGTTGTCATTTAAGTCGATGACGTCATAATTTAAAAAATAAATGACATAAGAAACTGAAAATAGACTGAAAATATTTGCTGAAGTCAAAATCGCTATACCCCTTCGAGATTTTTTCCAAAAAATTAATATCAACGGAATTACTGAATTTATGCGTTACTTAATTTCCACACTGTATAGTTATGATAGTAGTGTGGTTAAACTAGAATTATTGTATTAATTTAGCAAAGAAAATTAATCAGATGCTCTGGTTTAATTTGTAATAGTTCTATTATTATTAATTGCCGAGGACGTAATTAATATTTTTAAGTAAAATTAATTTTATTGTCAAGTACATACAGTGTTGCTAAAAATCATGATAAAAAAAACAGTACACTACTTTTTTATTTTTTCCCGTTCTTATTATTATTATTAAAGACCTCTTCTCACGTAGTCATTTCAGTCATTTACATACAACTAATAAAATGTGTAACAAGTATAACGAATTTTCATACTTTTTGTTTGTATAAAATATTTAGAAGTATTTGTGATTTCCTGTTTGTCTTTGACCAGACGAGTTATTGGGAAGTAAACTAGACATTCATAATCTCATACCAAGTAATATTTCACGTTTAACATATATCGATTTCAATGAAAAAATTTGTAGTTTTAGATATCGCTAATATAGTTTTAAACTCGAAGAATTTTGTTCTTGACGCTTTAGTGTTTCGTAATTAATTATTGACTGTTTAGTGATTAAAATTGTGGACTTACTGGTAAATTTAAGTGTTACCTGAATCTCCCTTCGCAAGAAATTAGAACTATCAGCTATTCTGACTTCAGCCCTCGTTTATCCACGCTGGATCCACCGTTAGTAAATAATTACTGAACGAACCGCAGTCGCCAGAGTCCGGTGATTGTGTATTACTGTGGGCCTACACTGCGCTAAGCTGGACCACGTTGGTAAATAATTACCGAACAAACTGTCATATCGAGCTCTGGATGTTTCTTATTTAGCACATTGAGCTGGAGGAAACCATCACACCGAGACACCAGGGTATTTACTCTACATCGTGTTGAGCTGAAGCCTACCGTCGCACCATTAATTACCGAAATTACACTCCTCAGCGTAAATTAATTTCACCGATGCATATATGTAAAAGGATTTATTAACGTTACGTTTGTAGACGTGGAAAGGTCGTTTCAAAACTAGAAATGGATTTTTAATGACAGGCGTCGGAATCTAACTCCAGATCAATTGGAACAGTTATTAATAGTAAACTTTTATTCTAGTTCCAAAATAATTCTTTTAGTAGTGCAATACTGTTTTTTTGCTAAATGTTCAGCTTTCCTCTAATTTTGGACATTACAAAAATCGCTCGTCAAATGTATAAGGTAAGATATTGTCTATTGTATTGTTTATCATTTGTGCATATGCAAATATTGATGGGTTCGCACGCGAGCTGATTCATCTCCTGATATTCGCGAAATGACTACCATGCGATCTTTAATTATTTTTTATTGTTGTAACTCAACCATGGCTCGGACTATAAGTGATGACAAGTTTAAAGTAAAATATATTTATTAGTTGGGTTCCAATCTTGTTGATTACCCGTAAAACAGACTATAGTCTGCTTCCGTGCTTTGCCATTTTAAATGTTTCATAAGATTTAACATTTAACAATCAGCCTAATTAACTAATGCAGTCTACGCTCCTTTAAGTCATCAGTAGATTGAAATTCTCATGTTGGCAATCACACATAACGTATAACCTTTACTCCATATTTGTATGTACGCAATTAGAACTAATACTCTGACTGCATGTGTAACTTTTAAATATAATTAATAGCATTTATTTCCTTGGAAGCAACAGAATTATTAATAATTATGGAAGAGATCATCAATAAAGAGGAATCATTGACAAATACACCATAATTGGTGTAAGGCACAGAAAATGATTAATATTGTTAGTATACGTCTACCAGTGGTAAATGATAAGTATAATTCCTGTCTCAAAATGGAAATGACCTAAAAATTATAACCACATTTTGGACACATATAACATTTACTGTGTCACATTGAAACTCGCGAGTTTGAAGGCATTCGAACAGCTTTATTGAAAATTTGCCCTTGAAATATGATTTATTAATCATAATTACAAAAAAATCATATAGGTACCTTTCATATTTTAATATAATTTTATTTTATTTAAAAATACACAATCAACAGTATTAGTTACAAGATGGGAAAAAAAGTAGATAATCCAATGCACAAAAAAAAGACACATGAACATTATAATTAAATATGACACATGACATACGAAATATTGAGTAAAACAAAAAGAACAGTCAATAAAAATAAAGTTAGAAAGTATCATGTGGTGCCAAACAGTAAAAATTGTGTATACATAAAATCAAGTTATTAAATATGATTTGAACGAAACAACTACTCAGCGGACAATTACCCCGACCTGCATTGGATTACACATTCAAATCATGATAGATCGATAGCCCATATCATTTGTCATTCCTAACCAGACATAGACCGGTTTCGAACTTATTTGTTTTCCTCGGTATGCCATAGGTTATGGCACAGACAAATGATAGTGGCCAATCTGCTAGTCATATACTAACTAAGGTAAATTGAGTAGTGGTGAGAGGTATGAAACTTCTCGTATGGTCTAAATGCTACTATCCGACCGACATCATAGATGTCTCTGTGGCGGATAGCGACTTGCGAAGCAAGTACTGAGAGCGGCGACCTCTAGCCTAGTCCACCTGGGTCAGTATATGACTAGCAGGTTGGCCACTATCATTTGTCTGTTCCATAACTTATGGCATACTTAGGAGAACTAATAAGTTCGAAACCGGTCTATGTCTGGTTAGGAATTGACAAATAATATTGGCTACCGATCTATCATGATTTGAAGGTATAATCCAATGCAGGTCAGGGTATTTGCCCGCTGAGAGGTTGTTTCGTTCAAATCATATTTAATAACGATAGTTTAGTCCACCTGGGCTAGAGGTCGCCGTTCTCGGTACTTGCTTCGCAAGTCGCTATCCGCCACAGAGACATCTATGATGTCGGTCGGATAGTTGCATTTGGACTATATGAGAAGTTTCACATACCTCTCACCACTACTCAATTTACCTTAGTCAGTATATGACTAGCAGGTTGGCCACTATCATTTGTCTGTTCCATAACCTATGGCATACTGAGGAGAACTAATAAGTTCGAAACCGGTCTATGTCTGGTTAGGAATTGACAAATGATATTGGCTACCGATCTATCATGATTTGAAGGTATAATCCAATGCAGGTCGGAGTATTTGCCCGCTGAGTAGTTGTTTCGTTCAAATCATATTTAATAACTATACGATTTGCTCGATATGGTTTTTAAATGTTAATTTCTCATCGAATGTGACACCAAGATCTTTGATAAACTCGGGATGGATCAACGCAATAGTATCCAATTTATGTTCATAGAGGATTGGATCTTTTTTTCTGTTATACGACATAGCATTACATTTTTCTACATTGAGTGGGAGGTTATTTTCATCACACCATTTTTTAATTGTAAAAAGGTTATTTTTTAACTTTCTACAATCAGCTACTGATTTTATGGAGGTAAAAATCTTTACATCATCAACATGCAATAAGATCCCAACATCCAAGTCACTCACTATATCGTTAATGAATAAAACGACCATAAGGGGTCCCAGGAAGGAGCTCTGAGGCACCCCCGTCAAGTCTGCCGATAGCTTTTGAAAAATCGGTGTAAATCACGTCGACTTGTATGTTGACATCTAAGTTTTCCGCTATGAACTGCGTCACATGAAACATATTGGTTATCGTGGATTTACCGTGTACAAAGCCATGCTGATATATCGTAATTTGCCCCTCAATGTGGGCAAATAGTGCCTAATGTAAGGCAAACTCGAAAGATTTAGCAAAATTGCAGATTATCGTAATGGGCCGGTAGTTTTCGATGTTACCCCTCGAGTTATGTACGCAACTCATTCTCCTTATCTGAAATATGATATATCATTTCCCTGTTAGTTGTATTGGGTATTTATCATTCTTTGCTTTATTGTTCAGATGCGTTTACGCTTTCGAGCTAGTTACTTCGTTCAATATAAATTATAAAAAGTGCAATAAACTCTGTCTGTTCGTTTCAAAATCTTTTTTAAAAACTCTTTCCTGTTCTCCACGAACATTATTCTCGGACTTTTTTTGTAAACCGGGAATTTTTCCATGTTTCTGGAAATTAGCAGAACTTTCCATAGGATTCACCGTTTCATGAAAATCAACTGCTGCCTTATAATTTCCAAAACAAGTTCATTAAATGTAAAAATTTGCTTCCATTGTTTAAAATGTCTAAACTTTAAGTTGATTTTTGTTACGAGTATTAGGTATATTCACTTTCTCATTCACATATCGATTTGAATGAAGGAAGCCTAATATGCATAGAGCCGGTTTTTCCACCTTCTATTAAATCTATTAGATTGATTGATTGATTGATTCTTTATTCATTCCTTATGCCAACTTACAAAATATTGGATAGAATAAGTCACTTAGTAAACTACATTGACACAATATAACATGAAAAATGTTAGACAAACAACTGTAGTACAAAATATATGATCACAATACAACCATACAAATAAAATAAAACATAAATTCATATTTGTTGTTAGACTTACTATACTAGACTTAAGGTACAAAAAATTCTGACACAGAATAGTAGCACTTCTCTGATAAAAATGATTTTAATTTTTTTTTAAATAGATGCTCACTTTCAATACATTTTATGTCGTCCTGTAAACGGTTAAATAGTTTCGGCCCTATAAATCTTGGTGACTCACTTATCATTTTTAATTTAGCGCAAGGCTCATGGATTTAATTCTTTTGTCTTGTATTGACATTATGATAATCACTATTTAGTACAAAATTATTTCGATTTTTAAAAACGTGTGTACATATTTCGAATATATATATATATATACAAGGTAAGGTAAGAATATTATATTCTTTGAAGATATTCTTGCATGTGTGAGTGTTCGGTAAGCCGGCAATACATCGTAAAATAGTTTTACGAAGCAAATATCTTTGTAAGAGTATCTTTCTTTCGTAAACTCAATATAATAAGAATGTTTTTCCATAATATAATCATTCAGTTTAATGTTAAACATCCTAAATAACCGCTTGTTACATCTTATTTGTTGCTTTACCCTTGTATTATAGAAATTAAAGACTAGTATTTACTACATTCTTAAGATGGGTAGGAAGAAGCGTGAAGTCTCGGGTTGCGAAATGTAAATCTCAGCAAATTACTTTTTTTTATTATTTATATAAGGCAATAGGTAATAGTAAAAGTATCAATTAACCTTATTACTTAATTAATTATCTTAATTTTATTATTTAAAGTATGTAAATAAATACGTAAAAAGGTTAAATTTTCTATTAAGTAATTTTTTTTGCTATTTATTTGCCATATATGTAATTGTAGTATAACATGTTATTTCGTTTTGCCAAAAAAAGATGAAACGAATTCATTCTTAATGAATAAAATGACGAGCGGCAATATCCTTTTAAACATGATCTCTATAATTATACCTTTCGTATTTGATTCTGAAAGAAGCTGAAAATGACCCATTTTCTTTTTGAAAGGCCAAAGATGAAATATTTGCTTGTGGGATTTGATATTCAAATTATTTTAGGCTCTTCATAAGAGAGACATTTCCTATGAAAAAAACATAAATTTAATATTCGGATGAATATTGTTTATATAATTTAATAGCTATTTAATTAAAACAATATATTTACCTGGAAATATATGCACGTATGCAAAGGAGTACATTTTCTTACTAAATTTAAATTAGTATTATATTATAAATTAAGTGTGATTATTTATGATGAATTATTCATAATTATACTATATTTCATAAATTTGTATATTAGGATTCCCTATTTCAACGATAAAGATTTTTTTTCGGAATATCCGATGCCGGACAGTCCTCCCGTGGCCTCCGACGCCTCACGGAAGTCGCGCCGGCGCATTAACTACAGCCACGACCCACATTCCGTAGGGTTAGTGACTGTAGATACCAGAATCGTGTGCCCTAAGAAGACGGTGAGAACCCAGAATGACCGCCTTCTGCATTTGGCCTGCCAGCCACTCCGCTGATTTTTGGCAGGCCGGTATGATCTTTAGTTCTGAGAGCAGCGTAGGCTTTATCCCTACCTTTTTACCTAGTAGCCTGGGTACAGCACTTGGAGCTCGTACCGGAGATCGCGATATTTGATCCGTTTCTCCTCCTCCTTCAAGATGATGTTTTTCTCCGCAGGTGCCGAGAACTCGATAACATACATCATCTTGAGTTGATGGTCGAGAAAGACTATGTCAGGTTTGTTGGCTTGGATTAGCCTGATCATCGGGAACGAGTAGTCAGTAAATCCGGCGTTTCTCGTTCTTGACAACAGACTCAATATTTTCGGGGACGTATGGTAGCACTGGTGTCTGGTCTACCCCGTACGAGTGCCTTAGATGGTAGTATAGCACTCGCGTTATGTCGGTGGATGTAGGCCGAAATCGCATATATGAGGCATGCAGATAGTAAGTGCATGAGCGATTCCGGCGTGAGATCAGGAACCTCTACACGTCATACCATACGCAGCTACGGTGGATCAAGTTGTTGATAACACCATCCTGGCAGGCCATAATGAATCCCTCGGTCTCTGACTTAAGCCCGGCTGACCTTAAAAAGGCGAATGTTAGCCTGGTCGATAAACCCACCGTTTCTATATTCTTATAGAAGACACCATACTGGGGTTTATCGACATGCTGCCGAAACATTTTTTCCTGTTCGCAGTTTTGATTCGGGTTTTCAGACGATTTGGCTGAAGTTTAGTGACTGACTCGACATCAGCACATCGCGCCGGCCTCCTCGCCTGATGTCAAATGCGAGAGCGAGTTCATCTGCGGCTCTTTTTGCTGCCTTGACAATCCTGCTCCCACTCCTACAGTTTCGTGATGTTTTACTAACCGCAAGAGGGGATCTGAGCTCCTGATGATGTTACATGCCGAACTCAGTATTACTCTGCCATGCGTGCACTCCAGGCTCAACAGTCCTCCCTCCCCGCCCGTTGACGTGGGACACACGTTTTTTTCGGTTTTCCGACGCTGGACAGTCCCCCCCGTGGTCTCCAGTGCCTCACGGGAGTCGCGCCAGCCCATTAACCACAGCCACTCTCCACATCCCGCAGAATTAGTGACTGTAGATTCCGGAATCGTGTGCCCTTATTTATATAACAAGGGAGGAAATTGTAACATTTCATCCAAAGGATGAGTTATATATATATGATTTTTTCTACTAAATTCTCAATATGAAAAATGGGTGAAAGAGAAATAACATTTCTTAAATGTATATTGGCATTATGATAGTTTTAATAGTAATTAAAAATAGAACCCATCCTAGGGAGAGAAAGTACCATTTTACACCCGCATTGGAGGGAAGCTAATATTACTTTCTATAGAGGACCGACACATCTTTTACAGATCTATACCAAAATGTTGTATCTTTTTGGTAAGCGGGAATTTATTATTTTTTCTTCTAGATGTGACATACAAATATCTGCTAAAATAGAGCTCAATGGAGGTCCAATTACTAAATCCGTATTCTGTATGTAATATTTATTGTTATATTAGCAATAATTTTGATTTGGTCACAGATCTAAGTCTATTTTGTTTTTTGTTAGTTATTAATTAGTTATTAGGGCGTTTACAAGAGCTTTGTCTAGATGATCCAGTATAAGATACTTACTTTATTCATTAGGAATATTTGAAAACATATTTGAAACATTATTAAAACATACCAAAAGATTGTGTCCTGGAATTTCTTCTATACATCACAATTTTGTTTGATGAAGTTACATTTTTTAGGATGGAATAAAAACTGTGTTACTTAATTTGTGTGTTAGGACTATTAACATAAGATACAACCGGTATCAAAATGACACAGCTGTGATTGGCGCCAACCTTTCAATGATCAATCTTATCGGATATTGTTTGTAAATATTTAACACCTTTCCTTTGTACAAAGAAGGGAAATGTTACATTACATTACATTACATCCATATAATTATGCAACTAATGATATATCATTAGTGTGCAGAAATAAATCTGATAATTGCAATGTCATAAGCGGATATAAATTTTGCAAATAATTATCTGCTGCCAACATCTGTTTCAACTGCAAATATTATTTAAATTATATTTCAGAAAGTTGTGAACTGCGAATAATTAAAGGTCGTTTAACGTGATACTGTTTTAGTTAGTTGGAAAATGTCGAAACAAAATGCAGAAGATCCTTAAAATTAAACAACAAACAAATGAAAATAACAAAATTATTGATTTTTGAACAAAACAGACTGCATAATTTTCTAAAATATGTATCACTATCAGATAAATGATCACCAAAATAATCAAATACGAAGTACGAATACTCTTATAGCTCCATAAGGACTTTTCTTTTAATACATTCGGAAGAGAGTTTAATGTTGTAACTCTTGTCCTCAGCCTTCCAACAGTTCTTCGAAGAGTTTCCAGTTTTCTCTTTTGCGACTGGTGATTAAAATCATCAGTGTTAAAATTGCAACCATTCTGCCTTTTCCTAAAAATTATTAAACCTATTTTATGTGATACTACATGTTACTTATTTATAGGTTTTATGATTATCTTATTATTTTGTTTTACACCAGCTTAGTTCTTCAAGATTTTATTCTGCAAATCATTTATATATAATATAAACAATAAAAGACCTAAAATAGATCCCAAGGAACGCCAAGCGATACATCATAAAAATTTGGCTTTTATAATTTTACAATAATTAGAAGTCTATAAGTCACACAAAGTAATGATGCAGAGATAGAGTATTTCCTCTCGTTCCTAATAAAAATATTTAGTATAGTTTGTATTTTGTGGCACCTATTTCAATATTAGCGTCAAATCGAAGGTTTCAACTCTTCAGATAATGTAAAGTAAATCTGAGAAAAACCGGACGTTGATTTTTGAATAAATATTTGCTGGATTACGGAAGGCTTCACGAGGGGTCGTACCATGGACTATAGGTTATAGCATAATTACCTTCATAGTTAGTGGTCAATAATATGTGAGATTGATTACTAGTTTAGGGATGCCAGTCCTTACACAAGCTTATTTCCTGGCGTGTCGGTGAATAGCCTTGGTAGTTGAAATAGGCCGACGATAAAAATAAGTGATTAAAAAATTTCATTGCATTAAATAAGAGCTTAAAATTGTAATTTTTAATGATTCTTATATTTTTATGGATATTGTTAATATTATATTACCCGTAACATGCCATTGTTATAATTGCACAATACAAATAACAATTACAAATCTGAAATAACTTTTAAATATAATTATTTCAAACATCGTAAACTTTTTATTTCTGTGAATGGGTTTACGCAAATTATAACTCAAAATTTCTTCCATTCACTGAGAAGATCAATTATTATCAATGTAATTGTTATTGCGTGTGTTCAATGTTTACACATGAAAAATATATGATATGAGATTAGAACTAATGTACTAAAGCCGAATACAACGTTTGCAGAACATATATATATTAGGCCTCTTATAGGTATTTTCAGGAAGTTTGGTGGTATTTCGAGTGGTCCGTAATCTTTCAACAATTAGATTATATCCAATCTTCCTTCATTAACAGCGGCGCTCCTGAAGTTTCATACGAATACTTGGTTTACTTATTCTCTCGAATTTCTTGTTTCCACACATCTGAAAGAAAAATAATGATGCTATTAATTTAATATTAAGTAAGATATATGGACGGCATTAAATAGAAAGGAATCAAGCCACAAAAATAAAAACAAATTGATTTTAATGAATATAAAAGGAATATACCGCACATAAAATTTTATTTTTTCAATTGATTTGCATTATAATCTACACCTAGTGAACATTTTCCTTACAAAAAGTTAATATTGTAGTTTAAATATTGTAATTTTAGTGAAGCAAAATATTTGAGGGGATATTTCTTGATTTGTACACAAAGTTGATTGGTTCCATTCTGTTTAACATCGTCCATATAAGGTTCTCTTCTATGGAGAACCATGTTATGTCATAGATAGTGATATACGAAGTGTTTTAGCCGAAATGGAGTATTTCACCAGCAAAACCTTCACATTTGGGCACCTTACGGAGAAAAATTCTCATACAATAAGAGTCGCCCACTATCAAGATAGATTCTTAATGAACATTTGAGCAGGAAAAGTTAGGAACACTCTGATTGGTTCATATACATGCCGCAACGGTTAACAGGAGCATCTAAATAAACTCGAAGAATCTCTAGAGAATTTTCCAGTCCTGGCCTATCGGCGAATGGGACAGGGCCATATTACGAACAAAATATATGACAATATTTAAACTTAAGGATCTCTCAAAAAAGAATTAGAATAGGACAATATGTTCCTATTAAGAAACCGGCACGTTTTCCCAAATTAAATCCTCTTAAGTTTTATTTTTTAGGCAGCATGACGATTTATTTAACTTTCGTATATTTTTTTAATGAATAACAACGATCTCCACGAATAAAATAGACTTTGTTCCCTACAAAGCAGGATTGAGGATATTTTTTACATTTTAGCAAATTTGAAAAATACGTTGAGTCGTTTCCGAGATAATCCACAAAGACTACTTTTTAGTTGTCACCTTAGGAAGCAATTTTAGACATGTATATAGAAGCTTTTCATCTCATTTTCTAACTAGGGAATAGGTGGTCAAAGATTCACATGTAATTTAGAAACGCCCTGTATACCATCAAATATATTATTAATATGTAGACCATGACCTTTCAAAAATATCTACTTTTAGTTTTGTTTATAAGGGAACATTAAACATAACATGTCCGTTAACACCTAATATGGCATCGGTATACATATACAATATACATATTTCTGTCTTTACTGACCCAACGAATCGTGGGAAAGAACAAAGCAAATTGAAGAAGTGTCTTATGTAATCTGATGTGAAAAAAACAATTATTATCTAATTGTCATCACAATAAAGAAATATTAGAAAAAATGTAATATTTTATATAATATGTTATCTCATCTCTAAATTATACGATATAGGGTGTTCGGCAAATCTGTACAACAATTTAAAAGGGGAGATTCTGAGGTCCAAAGTACTTAATAAACTTAAACATTTAATGAGGCGTTAGTACTCCCTCGTCACCAGTAAAACTTTACATTGTTCGGTGACGTGAAGGAATCACAAAGGTTCAAAACTAGGTAGGATCAAGTCAACAACGTATAGTAGATGAGGGGATCTGTTCATTTCACCATCTTTCGAAAGATAAAACTGTGGCTTTCGTGTATTTGCGATGTTAACATATAAAGATCTATGTTTCCAATTTAGGGCTTCCACAAGCCCTGCCAAGCGTATCTCCTAGCATTGATCATTGGCCTTGGTAGTGGAAACAAGCCCGACGTTAAGTAAATGATTAAAAAAAAACCTTTAAATCATTCTTGATGGAGATACAAACTGTCGAAGTAGAGGAAATGATTTATTTTAATAATTTATGAACAGAAGGTAATATATTTTTTGAGAGTTTGTATAGTTTATTACAGAAATACTGCGCACATAAAAATGACTACAAAAAACTGCAATAAAAACTGCAAAGTTAGCGCTCTCACATGCCAACAAGACCTATTTAGCGGCATACAGAGCCGTACTTCGATTTTCTGTATATTACAATGAACACAATAATACAACAGATTTAAAAGTAGTGTCTTAGATAAATAGCTATTTAATACCGTTTCTATTAAAATAAAAAATATTATTTTGTTTTATTCAACTTAAAATCTAACTTTAAATTAGAATTAGCATTTAATTCTTTTGTTTCTCAGTTTCGATAATAATAATTTAACATATTCACTTTCTTTCATATTTTTGTAAACATTTAAACTAAACTATTTTTTGTGATCGCTGGCATGCTGTTTTGAAACTTTCTTTGTAATTCGTGAAACATCTTCCGCAGTTTCCTGACATTCTTTGCTGGTGGTGCGTTGAGAATGTTTCCAAGGTCTAAACATTTTTCCCATATTATTTTACCACAGCCACTTGTAAAGAGGAAACAACCGAATAGTCACAGTCCGCTAAAATATTTATAAAAACACGACTGTATAAAATTCACTTAAACACAGAGGGAAATTCCACCTACATACCTGTTAAACATTTTAAATTGTCACAATCTGCTAAAATATATGTTGTAAGCACAAAGTATATAAAACACACTTATAGCACTGACACAGATGAAAATTCCTAATCTAATTATTAAAAGCAATATAAAATACCCTCGAAAATACACCTACTCATCCACTAGAATATTTTATTAACCCACCTAGTATTGGTACACTTCCGTCGTCCTTCGCGAAACTGGAAAAATCGAAATTCGACCCTGGATCCAAAGGATGATGCGGAACAAGAAGACCAACAAGATAATAAGTTTATTAATTGTAGGGACGAATCTCTCACTATTATTACAAGGCTTAGGAATCTTAGTTAAAGCAAGAATAATTCTGCTAATTCTTATTTTAATCATGTCAGAATATACTTTGTATATGAATATTGATGTTTTATGTATTAAGTAATACATCATATTTATTATTTAACATGGTGTAAAAAATAAAGCAGGCCACACTCTCCCTTCAAATAACTGTCGGGTAGCTGGGTCGGCAGCCTATGTGCACAGTATTTCTGTAATAAACTATACATCTAACTACAAATAATCCACTTTTGTTAGTGGAAACCAACAGTACAAATAAGGCTCTATTGTTGCTTGTTGTTATTAACATCCTAAATGTGGCACATGAAATCATGTTGGCGTGAATTGGGTTCTGTGTACTGTATTTTTCAACCTTGACGGTGCTTCCAGATTAAGCGTGCTCTGGCGCGTCGCGCAATCACAAATGTTACAGCAACATGCAGTGTGGATGGAGAGCTGCGTAGCTCATATAAAAAGGATGTTACTGTAACGTTCGCGATTGCGCGGCGCAACGCGTTTCCAATTTAAACGCGCCTCACCATGGCGTGCATTCGCAAACGTTGCAGCAACATGCAGTTTGGACGAACAGCTGAGTACGAACGCACACAACTCAGCGCGTGTTCAATCTTGTTCCGTCTCTTGTCAGTACTTCAAAAGAAATTAGCTATTGACGCGCGTTAAGTTCGGACGCTGCTGGAGGAGCACGTGAAACGAAGTCTGATAGTGAATGAAGCCACGACACAATTTTGCAACTAATCCGCGCTAACCAGAAACTAGAATACTCCCGAACAAGTGTACGTTGTAGCGCGGTACGGTAGAAGCGAAAAAATCAAAGTACACGTTGTCGTAACTGAGTCGTTTCCTTTTTTGAGGTATATATATGTTACAAAACTACTATATTATAAGTAATTGTTTTAAACATTTTTTTGTTTAAAGTATTCCCAAAAAAGACATGTAATTTACAATTAAAACAACAAAGCATTTAATTAAATTTCATTACATGCTGTTATCTAATTTTGACATAATATATACCAAATAACTGGGTAATTAAAAACACTAATTTAACATCCTATCTGTGCCGCCGCAGGGGTATAATCGACATTAAACCATCTGAATCATAAAGCAAATTCGTGAAATGTTAAGTTGCCGTTTTATTTTGGCCAGTCAGTGTTTATTTTTTTTTCAGTTCACTCTGGCTCACGTATTCTACGGTTACGTAAGCTGTTCGTATGTTGTGTGCTTAAGTCTAATATCTAGATTTATGGGTTCTTCATGCAGACAATTTGAATAAACTAGGTCATACGATGATACCATATTACTCTCACTTGTTTCTTGTTTTGTAGCCGTTGGGTATGGATCTCTCGGTATAGATCTTTTATCTGATGTAGGTTTATGTTATAACTTAATAGGCAATATACTAAAAGATACATGATAAATTATTTTATTGCTCTGGGTATGTTATTTCAGTTAACAAATAGATAAATATGCGCATTGTTGAAGATATATTATGGTCGAATTAAAACTCTGATAATACACTGTTCGAATAAAAATCGCAACAACTATAGTATCAGTTAAGTAATTTATTTTCAATGTAACAAAGAATTGATTTAATTTTCAATAAGAAAAAATAACAAATAAAAAGGTTTTTCAATAATGAGGTGTACTACCGTGATTGTTTGTGTACAGGATAAGTTGCACTTTATACCAGATCAGATGACCAATTTTGCTTTGGGGTATCTAATTCCAAACTTCTTGTATACGAAGCTGAAAATTAATTACATTATCTGAGTAGGAATGGGGTAAATTACCCAGTCCTGTACCTATCATATCCCAGACATGTTCGATGGATGATAGACGTGTGAACGTGTACACTGTGGAAGCGTATGCACATTAACTACTTCCAAAAATTGTGTAGTAACTCTTGCCGTGTGGGGGCAGGCATTATCGTGTGGAAAAAATGGATTAATCAACCCTCGAAGATATGGCATTACAACAAGATCTAACACGTTGGTTGTGTAACTGGTCGCGTTCAAATTGGCCTTAACGAAGACTAAAGATGACCTACTCCAAATCATATTCCACCCCACACCAGGACTCCGACGTTCAACTAAGAATTGTAAATTTCTTCGTTCTCCACGGAAATATCTCACCCTCCATCGTCAATCGAGGAACCTCAAACAAAATTAGGACTCGTCAGCAAAAACCACATGATATCATATAACGTGGTGTTTTGCCCTCGCTATTTTTATTAACTTTACTGTAGTTCTTAAATGAAACAACAAGATAAAAGAATACATATATTCGTAATTTATTTTACAAAAAAGGCTCATTCAGGGCGTGGGAACAAGTAATAAACCCTTAAAAAACTTAAAACTAAAACCACAGAAATACCATTTTAAATCCACTCAAGGAGTTTGTGTAGGGCGCCACCCGCCTTTCTTTTTTTTTTCTTTTTGTAACTATACAAGTCTAAAAGAATTACATATTTTTAATCGCCTAAAAAACTACACGCACTAGTGCCGTTGAAAGGGGGAAAGAACGGTTACTTTTCATAACATTGTCTCAAAAAGTTCAGGAGCAAAATTAAAACTCTAGGGGGTTTTCTCCACCTCTAGATAGATCGGCAAATCAGCCTGTTGATGCAAATTTTAGTTTTCAAATTTTCAGCTCGCACTCAAAACGAAGCCGGCTGGTTAATACGTAATAGGTACCTATTTTAATAATAATTGGAAGGAAAATCACCTTACCATCTCACATAGCTTTCTTAGGTTACATGCCTCGTAACTTCTTAACCATAACATCTCAACCAGACACAATCTATAATGTAGTGCCCATAAAAGCAACGTGCAAAAACACACACCTAACTGTCTCGATGCACCGATCTTGTCTCCATATAAAAAAATAAGATAACGTACTCACAACGTAACATACCAAAAAGGAACACACATCCTCTCTCGGCCGTGGCTCGGCAGAGAGTCCCCCGCGTCTTAGTATAAGCGTTCCCCCTTTGTCCCCACACCGCAGTGTTCGCGCTGGTACACTAAAGGTCTAGTGGTCGCTTATATTATCAAATATTTACAATTTAATTGTCGGTTCTAGAATTTTTAAGGTTGACCTCCAACCAAATTATGCAATTAGCATTAAATAAAACACAAGTTAATTATATCTAAAAATGGACCGTTACAATCATTCTTGCATCCTAGGTACTCGCTCATTACACTACTCCAGCCTGTGGACGCGATGAAAAGGAGTGAGAGGTTGGCATAAAAATGGTTGATAGGAACGAAGCCCAAGATTTTATTCGTTCGTCGATATACAGACGCTATAGATACTCTTTATCCTAAAGTTTCCATCCAATTATTTCCCACAGCTCGTGTTGTGTATAACTTGTCTCTTACAGCCAATCTTTTCAAAAGGTGTTCTTTACGATCTGTAGTCCTCCTATGATGTTCGGATCTGCAGCGGATGCATGAAGTCCTTCTTCAGACCATCCTGTAGTGAAGTGGAACCTTTGACGTGAAGCTAACATTGACGACGTGGTTTTCCACAATACATCAAAACACCATATACTGCATTCGACGCGTGTTTCGCTAACCAAGTTGGCATCTTATGTATATGATTAAAACTAACCTTATGCTAACGGTGTATCCTATTTATACTTACACTATTGGTGACTTAGTAACCAATAAAGTGGACTATATGGGTTTGGCCCTCTGTCACTATTCATATTATTTTTATACTTCCATTTCCAAGCTCTCAAATGCATCCAGCTGTCTAGTGTTTGGTACATTCCTATGTTATCTCAAATTGCTACTATCTATTTTATGGTTATTCTCAAACATATGTTGGGCAACATTATATTTCTGTTCTACTATATTTGAAATGAGCCATATGCTCCTTGAATCTAGTTTGAATTGATCGTTTAGTTTGTCCCACTCACCTCTGATTACAGCCTTTACAGCTAATTTCGTAAATCCTTGAGTTTTAGTTTGTTTCGAGTTTTTCTTTTGGATTTCCTAAAAGTTGTAGTTTATTTCCCGTTTTCATACCTGTACAGGGTGTCCGGAAAAAGGAGGCAAATCTGGTAACCATGGATTCCTTGAGCAAAAATAATAGGACTTTCACAATGTTATTTTATATTTTCCCCATGTTCGATATACAGGGTGTCAAAGTTTGAAGTTTAAAAATAATTTTCTTAAATAACTCGAGTATTTCGCAAGATATTTATTTCAAATTCGGTACAGTACTTCAACTTAAAGAGTCACATCTTTTGAAAAAAAAAAAACAAATATTAATTGTCAAATATTCAAAATAGAGGGGTTCCAGTGCCCACTGACCGCCCCAGTTGTTTAGTACCTGCGCCAATGACTCCCAAACTATCTTTTTTTAAGTTAATCATTCATATTGTATTATTTTATGTTTCTTATCAAATTTCGAGAAAATGCTTCGTTTTAGAGATAAGTTGAAAAATATTGGTGCCTACGCGGCTTACGGTAATCTCATAATTTTCAAATACTAAAACTAAACAATTTATTCAAATTTTGCAATAGGTATAAAAATATCAATAATAAAGGACAAGCCAAAAATAACTATTTCTAAAGTTAATGGCGTCCAGACAAATAACTGGTAGGCGCAATGGATTCAACAATTATTTATAAATTATAAGCATTATAAGAAGATAACAAATTTAATATACACCTTATGTTCTTAAAATTATTCATAATTGGTTAGCAACAAAAAAACCAGTAGAATTTAAAAAAATATCCAGTCTAAAGAAATTGTTCGATATGACCTCCATGTTTTTGTAAACACATACGAGCTCTTTTTATTAAAGAAAATCTTAGACTTTGAAAAATATTTGGCTTCAACCTGAACTGCCCTCCAGCTAGAAGGATTATTTCTCTTAAATGATTCTCGTTCAAAATCGGAACCATATACACAAAATCTTTCATAAATCCCCAGACAGAATAGTCCAAGGGAGTAAGGTCTGTGGAACGGGGTGTCCACTGAACAGGAGCATCTCAACCCCGACCAATCCAGCAATCAGGAAAGATTTTATTCAAATAGTTTCTAACATTTCTAGCAAAATCAGGAGCACCGTCTAGTTGAAACCAAGATTTTATGCTACATGTAAAGGCTATTCATTTAGTAAATCAGGCAGTGTGTTTAGAAGAAATTGCAAAAATGAATGACCAGTTAAGTTTCCTGGTAAAAATACAGTACCCAAAAGAAAATGATCTAAGACAAATGCCCACACATTGACTTTAATGTTTACTTGATGATGCGTCTCTACTATGGTTTTAGGATTTTCTTCAGCCTATGTGTGTGTTATGAATATTTTTCGTCCCGTTTCTATGTAGCTTCATCAGTAAACAAAATGGTTCTGATAAAACGTAGATCTCGGTTATTCATTTCACATAATCATTTACATAATACAAGTCTTGCTTCGAAGTCTTGAGCCTGTACGTTTTGGAGATGGAATGGGTACAGCTGCTGACTCCATAAAATAGTTGTACCTGAGTTTTCCCTATGGTACTAATTTTCGGTGTTTCCCAACAATTCTTAAAATTTCCTCTTCCTGTTCAGGTTGATTCACACGAAGTCGGCCGCAATTACCCCTCCGTCTTTCCCTTAAATTTCCAGTCTACCTTAGACTGTTAACCATATTTGAAAAGTGTTTTTTTTTTTTGATGAAATCGATTGGTGGCAAATTTTTCGGCATAGCGCCTAACAGTTAAACTAGCAATGGAGTCACATTTTCTTAATCGAGAAAAAGAAATAAATGTTTACAGTTTACAGAAATATTTAAATCTTACCCATGATTAAAATCATATCCGTCATTTCAGAAAAGGGTACAATTTCTTGTCTACGAGCCATGTTAGTTTTTATTACTTACAAAATCACTTCTAACTTATAAAAAACTTTTAACTTGTAAAAAATAGGGATTTACTTTGACAGTAAACAAACATTTCTATCGTATCCAGGGCATTGCCATTTGTTTACGAAAGGGGCTGACTTAATTTAGAGATATTTGAAAATTATGAGATTACCGTAAGCCGCGTAGGCACAAATATTTTTCAACTTATTTCTAAAACGAAGCATTTTCCCAAAATTTGTTGAGACATAAAATAATCCAAAATGAATGGTTAACTTAAAAAATATAGTTTGGGAATCATTGGTGCAGGTACTAAAAAACTGGGGGTCAGTGGATACTGGAACTCCTCTATTTTGAATATTTGAAAATTAATTTTTGTTTTTTTTTTCCTCAAAAAATATTTTTAAACCTCAAACTTTGACATCCTGTATATCGAACATGGGGGTCTATAATGAAAAATGGCATTGTGAAAGTACTATTTTTTTTTTGCTCAAGGAATCCATGATTACCGGATTGGCCTCCCTTTTCCGGACACCCTGTATATTTAAAAATCTTACCAATACCACTGGTGAATTAAGGATCGTATGGAATTGATACAGATTTCCGATTTTCTCTTTCAGTTTGAAAGGTCGAGGAATTGTGTCTCTTTAAATTTACTTTTCCTAATTATTTTATCAATTAGTCTTTTAGGATACTCATTACTTACAGCTATGTCCTGAATCAATATTTTTTCTTCTTATTATTGAGGAGAAAGCTTAATAGCCAATGGACTAGAGCATTAAAACTCACCAATTTATGTTGAGCACAATGCTCTTACTTGGTTCCCTAAGGTCGGGAGTTCATAGACGTACAATGTGACTTTCGACCTCAGTGAAACAAAGGAGAGAATGGTGAAAGTAGTTAGGAATATATCTTAAAGTACTGATATATTTTTTGTATATGTCAAATTCTAACTTATTTTCACTGTTTCTAACTATTAACACATCTAAAAATGGCAGTTGTCAATGGTTATCAATTACATGTATGAATTTAACCGACGCAATGCGACTTTAATTTAGAAACAAACTTGTTAATATCAGTAACTTTTGTATCAAAAACTGCAACAATATCATGCACATACACAGTGTTTAGCTTATGTGGATGACATTTTTGCAGTGTAGGATACAAAGTTGTTTAATTCCATGAACGAGTAGCATTGACTATACCCTGTGGATGTAGACTACATTTTTTTACAACTCATTGGAATTTCTAAGAAGAAATTAAAGCATTATTTGGAAAAGACAATCTTAGTAAATTACCGTTGATTAACTCATTCAAATTTATTAGTCATATAATATTATTATGGACAGAATAACATCAAGAGATTGACACCGTCAATTGCTTTATAATATAGATGTCTTTGTCCATCAATCATCAGCGATAGTTGGTGGTCTTTGAGCTCTTTATTTGCATATTATAATGTGCTTCGTATTAAGCTTAATAGCAGTTAATGTTGTATATTATAATCATAGCAATTTAGCGATATTTCCAAACATTGCATAGCCAGTTTGAGAAACGTATGTTATTTTAAACTAACCTAAAGCATGATTTAGTAATTTAATCATCATTTCCATATCCATCAATTCTAACCATCTGGCAGCCTATTTCAAATTGTTTAAAATAATTACTTATAATATTTTAAACATCCCATGCTCATAATATTACCTAACAGATTCAATTAGAAGATGTGTATTAACACATATTTTGGTCTTTCAATTTACACGTTTAACTAGAATTATCTTGAAATACAAGTAAAATTACTACAAAATATGCAGTAAACTTATTTCATTTGTCGTGTCCATTATAATTACTTTCTTATACTTAGGTATTTTGTGTATATGTACATCAATGCAAGAAGCATTAATGAAAATCCTACTAAAAGTGGTGCTTGAGGATTTTTCGACTATTTAGCACTTATTACCTACTGAATAATTTAATTGAGTATTTATTCAGAATAGTAACAAAGTAGCTGTACTTTGTATCGGCATCAATCTGTAAACAATAGGAAACCATCAGTTTACTTTTTTATAGATACAGCGACGGTTTTTGTACCTTAAATTAGTAACTTCTGCTGGATAATATGAAGTACAATTTTAAATGCTCTTCGGTTATTCAAACCATATTTGCACAGTATAAACAGAAAAATTGTAATTAATAATATCTAAGACTATAAACAAACCCATCCTTATTTATGGAGTTCCTCAAGGTACTGTCCTTGGTCCAGTCTCTTTTCACACGTTGTATTAGGAATTTTCTTATCATAACATCTACAAGATTGTTGTTGCATAGAATGAGTATTTGCTGAACAAAACGAGAATACTGACATAGTTTGTCGTATATTACTGAATTTTAGTGGCAGATTAAACATGGAATGGCCTGTTTGTTTGGAAATTTGTTAATATTCATTGAATTATATGTTTTAAAAGCATGCTGTGCCACAATAGACTTATCAAATCTTGAATATTTGCTTCATAACTTAGATGGATCGTCCGTTTACCCAACAATCCTTTAGATTATAATTAGTGACGGGCATAATCGAATGATTTCAATAATCGGAAAGTCGGTATTCGAATATTTCATTAATCGAATGATCATTTGAATGATCTCTCAAATGTTTCTAGGGCAATATGAGAACCGAGAACAATGCTCAATCGACAACTGCTCACTTCTGGGTAGGGTCTCGATTCTTTAGGATTCAGAGGATTTACTTTTTATTTTGCTTTACCTTTATTTTACAGTCATCTGACTTACCCCTGGTATTATCAACATTTTAAAGGGACTTTTAACTTAAGGGAATTTTAGTGACAAGAAAATGTATTACTAGTAATTCCAGCAAAACTTAAATCGAAGTATAAATACGACAGCCATTAAACCTAATTTTTATTTAAACTACAGGATTATTATCTGATATTTACATTTTGCTTAGAATAAATTTTGTTCTCAGTAAAACTGTCTTTAAATTAAAGGTATCTTTAAAATATTGCCAATACCGGGGTCACTTACTTTATTCCTTCCTTACTGCATAAACTTCTTCATTTGTTGGCAAGAATTTATTATTTTATTACTAAAAAGTTATTTTTTTAGAATTCTCCTTTATTTTCGGAGTTTTAATTTTTTATTTATATCTTCATAATATAGTCTATTTTTATTTTGCGAGCACTTATGTTTTTCATTCCTGCATCCTCGCCCGCTCCTATCGTAATTCTATGAAACAAACCGTCGCCGAATCGCTGTGCTACACGCACACTCAATAGTGCAACAGGCAACCAACGATAACTTATTATTTTAAATTTTAATACATTGCTGTATGCATGGACCGAACTCGAGTATCCGAGTTACGCATTCCAAATGCATTGCGATTACGCACTTCGTCAGCTGAACTCGAAAATCGAGGTTGTGTTGTACGTGATTTGATTGGTGATCGAATATCATTCGAATTCTTTCTGAGTAATCGGAATGTTTCGAATATTTCAATAATCGAATGACTGACTATTTTTCATTCGATGATCCCATCACTAATTACAATCTTTCTGGTCAATTTCGTAATCTCCTCACATATTGTTATTTTATCCTTTGTAACGTAATAATTGTTATGTAGATGGATGGATAACTAGCATACCCATATCTTTGCAAATCCTACTAATAGCGAGTTGTATCTACCACAGCGGTTTAACTTTGGCGATGGATGAATTAGCGTAGAAGCAATTGTTAAAATAATCATTTCTGTAGTATTTGATCCACGTTCAAAGTTAATTCGCTTTGGTACAACTCGATCTAAAAACCACAGTAAAAAAATATGGACTCAAATTTTTTTGTACAAATTTTAACTTCCCTTTCACAAGTCGAGAATTTTCAAGTATTTCTCTAAATTTACATTTCCTAATTAGTAAATAAAAATTATGTTGTAACATAACTGCGACATTGTATTGAAATATCGATGCAAAATCACATTGTAAATATTACTACATTGTAATAAGGGTTAAAGTTGCATTGTAACTTACTTCTAGAGTTAAATTATTACATTATTGTAATGTTATGTTGTTATATCTGTGCATTATGTTTCCAAGTATTATACTGAATAGGTACTCCTTCGTAGAGTGCCGTAAAAAGTTAATTAGATGCTTTGCAATTTCCAAGAAACGCGCAAAAATAATAGGTAAAAAAAATATTGTTGTTTTGTGCATTAGTCAATTATTAAATAAAATAATAATAACATTATTATTATAATAATTCAATTTTTCAAACTCTTTAAAGTTGATTTCATATAATACAAAACCGAGTCCACTTATTGCATTAAATTTCTTTCTTTATGTTTTGTGTGTACATACTGTGACTTTTGTGACTCCTTATTGGGTATTTGAAGTATTCTCTTTGATAATGCTTGAATCATTACTGCGTAGAGTAATAAATAAATCGACACTTGGTAATTGATTGGGTACATAAAATATCAAAAGACGTATTAAATTGCTTGGCGATATGAATAGGTTTGTTCCTGAAGTTAACAAATTCTGACCCTCAGCAGCCTTCCGCATTTTACGAGCTGTTTATAAAATTACGTAAGGGAAATGTTTAATTATTTAATTATTGAAACGTGTAATCGATACTACTACTATTGCTAGACTAATTTATTAGTATTCTCGTTTCAGTTAGATGTACCTGTGCAAGTTATATAATCGTTATAATGTGCATTATATAAGTATCCTTTATTTGCTGGCACGTCTTAGATAATTTCATCTTCACAATATATCTTTACAAGGGTAGTTTTTACTAACTCTATGGATGACCTAAATTCTAAATACTAATCGATGACATTGCTGGGCAAACTTTTTATATACATTTCATTAAAAAATACCAGAGAATTCGTTATATTATTGATTATACAGGGTGTTTGGTCAGTGACTGGTCATACGGTAGTGGGGAATAGAGAATCCTGAGATGATTTTAGAATGATCTTATATCCTCTAATGCTCTGATATACAACATTTTTTTATTTGTGCCAAAGGTTCAAACGGTCATATTTTTTGAATGGCCTCACTGAATTGAACCAAAATTTAATAGGTATGTTCCATTAATGATTCAGTACCATTAAAGAAAAAATATGTTTGGTAAAACCATGTTGATTTTGTGAAAGAATACCGTTAACAACAAAGAAGTTTATAATTGCGTTAACAACAAAGAAGTTCATAATTGTGAATTAATCAATGTTCAAAAACTTTTGAGACAGTTGGTGAAAGACTTGCACCTCTATAGTTAAGCGGTATAACTTTCGATATTTTTAACACGCTTTTATTAGCTTCACCTGTATGTTTGTTTGTGAGTTTGTTTGTAACCGACTCTTTGGACTCGATTTTTACCCACTTTAAACGGACAGATTTAATTGAAACTTCGTACACTTACGAAGAACCGGTAAGAGTACAATAATTTGATAAGTTTATATCATTATCCTGATCAGAATCGCCAGTCCTTTTCTCATGTATCCTCTGCGTGAGAGCAAGAGGCTTAATATTGTAAGTATATTCCCTGATTCTCAGTTCGGTCGTTGGCAGAGCGGGCAAGTCTTAATCGACGCGAAGCGACGGACTCCTCGGGCGTGAGTTCAAATCCCATGGCTGAAATAAAAAAATATTTTTTATATCTGTAGGATCGTAATATGTTATAATATCAGCATCAATAAGCATAGTTTTTTTAAACTATATTTAAACTACAAAACGCGCTTTCATAGCACATCAAACTAAAAAGTGAAAAATAAATATAGTTTAAAAAAACTAAAAAACACGCTTTTTAAGCACATCAAACTAAAAAAGTGAAAAATAATTATTAATATAAACCGAAAACAATAATGAACGAAAAATACTAGTATTATTGTGAAAAAAGCGTGGGTTGTTCGATATACGAAAAATATGGCACAAAGCGCCCCACGCTTTTTTCACAATAATACTAGTATTTTTCGTTCATTATTGTTTTCAGTTTATATTAATAATTATTTTTCACTTTTTTAGTTTGATGTGCTTTAAAAGCGTGTTTTTTAGTTTTTTTTAAACTATATTTATTAGTTTATCAAGATACACTCCTTGTTCCAACGAAAGACTAATAATATAGGCCAAAGGGTAAAGCTATGTAATGAGATATCTTTTTTTAACAAAAAATTAGATATATTGTCGGTACTCGACGAATTTGAGTTCTTGGAGATGGGCAATTATGTCAAATACATCTTCCGGGATGACAGCTTTGAAAATAGCGTTCTATTACATTTAATTACAGAAGATTCTAGAAAATCTAAGCCTATGGTTTGAGTATTTGCTGTTATATTTTTAGCTGCAGATATAAAGATATTATTGAAATGATTAGTTGTTTGTTTGAGATCTAAAACTATGCCATTACCTTCTATTTCGATGTCATATGTGATCCTCTAGAAACATTATTTATTACCGTCTACATAGCTTTATTATAATATAATATAATAATATAATAATATAATATTATAATATAATATTATAATATTATAATATAATATTATAATATTATAATATAATATTATAATATAATATTATACCTGCTCGGAATTTTTTAAACAACAAATACTCAGAGTGGATAGGAAAGCATGGAACTATATCGTGGCCTCCAAGAAGCCCAAACTTACTGGATACTTCTTTATGGGGATACATTAAAACTGAAATCTATAAAAATAGAAGTAACAGTCTAGAAGAATTGAAAGTTAAAATTTCGGCAGAAATAGAAAATATGAATAATTCCATTACAAAATGTAATTAATAATATACAGGGTGGGGCAATAGTGCGTCTGACATCAATATGTCGAGTTCTATGATAGCTAAAAACTTAATTTAAAAAGGTAAATAAACTAGACAAAAAAGCCTACAACCGAAAATTATTTTCGAATATACACGGTGAGCCAAAACAATTCTACAGGATCAAATAAAATTTTTTTAAATGAAATGCCATGTATATCAGAACATTTTTGAAACCTCTTTCGGGCCTCCTTCCACTCCTGTATTATTATTAACTCTTTCGCAACCACTTGAATATAATGATTTTTTTATTGAAAGTATGCCATACACGTGTATATTAAAAAAATCACTACAGTCACAATTATCGATTTAAAAAAATATTTTAGTACTAGTTATGAGATATCTGTGTGATGACACTCAACCATTTTCACTTCCTAAAAGTATATAGGGTGGCCAAAATAATTTTTAAATTTACAACTATTTGAACTGAATTTTCTAATTTTTTTTCAAATGGAACACCCTGTATATTTTTGGACGATGTGATGTAGAATTGAGAAACGAAAATTTTTTTGTACGTACATCACTATGTCTATTTGCAACCATTTTGATTTATTGAAAAATAACTGCAAAATTCAGAAATAAAAATTAAAAAATAATTTTTTCTTGTATAATATAAATATGTATAATATAAAAAGTGGTCCACATGTTGCCCATTTTGATTGACACTTATTTCTACGCGTCTTTGAAATCAGGTTTCTACTGTTCATAAAATTGTCGGAGTGATACTTCTAAAAGCATTTATTATCTTTTCCTTCAAACTTTGGACTGTTGTTGGTGTGATATTGTAATGGGCATCACGTAACATGCTTATTATAATATTTTCTCTTGAATTATTTGAAGAAAACTATCATTTTTTATTTTTATTGCTAAATTTTGCAGTTATTGTTCAATAAATTGATAATGGTCACAAATAACCATAGGAATTTACGTACAAAAAATTTTCGTTTTTCTATCCTACATCACATCATCCAAAAACATGTTCCATTTGAAAAAACTGAGAAAATTCAGTTCAAAAAGTGGTAAATTTAAAAATCCTTTTTGGCCACCCTATATGCCTTTAGAAAGTGAAAATGGCTTAGTATCATCACTAAAGCTGCCAATCGTTTCTGTGTATCATGATCGTAGAGTACAGATGTACTTACTGTCGCCGGCATTCACCTTGACCGCGAAACTCTTTCTCCAGTCCAGTCTATTATTAGCTTTCGAGTTGTGTACACGTTAAGTCACTTGGGCGTATTGCATATTGTTTTTGTGTTTTTATTTTATTTGTTGTACTGTATTGCTGATATTAATTTAATAATAAAGCATGGCAGACGTACGCAGAGGTAGAAAACGGCCATTTGCTGACAAAGTGAATAAATTCGTAAGTAAATTCCCGGATTTATTCTATGATGGTACTAAAATAATTTGTAAAGTGTGCGAGAAAAATTTGATGTGCTGGGATAAGCCTGATTGTGGACTTCACGTAAATAATGTACACCATAAAAATAAAAAAAAAATGGCGTGCCTCGACAACACAGTTTATGTTTGATTTACTATTAATGCTGATTGCCTGTGATATTCCGCTGCACATACTCGATAGACAACCATTTCGAGAGTTATGGAATAAATACAATGCCCAGGTGAAGTTACCAAGTCGCACAACGTTATGTAACTATTTACCAACTGTACACGTAGACATGGTAAATAAGATGAAATGTGAATTAAAAAATACACGGTTGTGGTTATCTGTTGATGAGACAACAGATTGTAAAAAAAATTCTATTTTAAATGTTATAGTACGAATACTGGACCCTCTTAAACCGACAGTTCCACTGTTACTAGCTAGCAAAAGACTAAGTCAGTGTACTAGCGAAACAATTACCAGGGTGGTGCTGGAGACGTTAGAAAAATTTGAACTGTCATAAAGTCAAGTGTTGATGTTTGTGACTGATGGCGCCGTGACAATGCGTTCGGTAGACCGTTCTTTGCAAGAACAAGGTTGCACGTTTATACATTTTACGTGTAAAGTGCATGCTTTACATCTTGTGGCAAAAACTATTCGAAAAGGTTTTTCAGAGGTGGATGCATTAATAGCAAGTACAAAAAAGTGTTTCTTAAATCTCCTAAACGTCTCCGTGTATTTCATAGCAAGTGTCCCGGTATTCCTGAACCACCACAGCCGATTCTTACATGTTGGGGAACATGGTTGCAGGCAGCTTTTTATCATGCTGAATATTTCCAAAAAATAAAAGCTGTGATACTACAATTCAATCCAGATGAGGCTGTAGGTATTAAGGAAAGCCAGACAAAATTCGAAGATTTTTCCGTTGAAACAGCTGTAAAAAATATTGCGAAGAACTATAAACCATTACATGAATGCATAAAAAAAATTAGAAAACAGTGCATTGTCGTTAGCGGAGTAACTGCAAATAGTGGACGAAGTAAATCTACTGCTACACGCTATAGGTGACGCAACAAATGAGCGCGTTAAAGAAAAGTTCGCAAGGGTCTTAAATAAAGACACCGGTTTTACCAAATTAAGACAAATATGTGATGGTACAGCCCCAGATCCGTTAAGTGGGTTCAAAGACTATTTTACTCATACGTGTAGTTGTCGAACGGTCGTTTTCAAAATTTAAGAACACATTTTCACCAAAGCGAACATCACTCATGGAGACAACCATAGAAACATACCTGATGCTGCAAAATGGCTACACATCTTCTCCAGTTTGTGATAAGCAAGCTAGTTCATCAAGCTAGTTAAGAGGGCAAGTTTTACATACATTGTTATAAATTGTAACAGTTTATTGTTTCTCGTATTAGTTAATTTCGCGTACGCCACTATCCCACGGAATATTTCTGACAGCCCTAGTCATCACACAGATGTCTCATAACTAGCACTAGCATATTTCTTCTTAAAATCGATAGTTGTGATTGTAATGATGTTTTTCTCGTGTAAATGGTATAATTCCAACAAAAAAAATCACTACATCCAGGTGGTTGGGAGAAAGTCGGTAATAATACAAGAGTGAAAGGAGGCCACAAGGAGGTTTCAAAAAATGTTCTGATATACATGGCATTTCATTTAAAAAAATGTTACTTGACCCTGTAGAATCGTCTTGGCTTACCCTGTATATTCGAAAACAATTTCAGTTTATAGACTTGTTTGTCTAGTTTATTTATGTTTTTAAATCAAGTTCCTAGTTATCATACAACTTGAGATATCAAAGTCGGAGGCACTATTGCCCCACCCTGTATATAAACGATATACTATTTGTGTCGAAAATAATGGAAGATATTTTGAACAGTCCCTTTAAATATAAATGTTATTTGTTCAAGATATTTGATGTTACTTGCTTGATTTGATGTTATTTCCTTTGTTAAATTTAAATAAAATTTAATTTATTCTTATAAATTATTTCAATTATTATCATCAGTATTTTACTAAATATAAAGGTAAATATATATGTTATGTTATATTTTTGGAAAGAGAATTTAAACCGTTTTTCAAAATTGTAAATATATACAGGGCGTTAAAAACATTGCTTTGTTTTTTTCCCACTTTTATTTGACTTTCAATTGTTTTTTTGTTGAAATTTTCGAAATCCTTGGAAAAAATACTATAAGTTACATTAAACATTTTTAATTTATTCATTAAACTTTTAATTTTTCACAAACCAAAATTGGGGTGAGAACGTTCACCCTGTACCTGTAGGTATCTAGTTATTTTGGCACATTTTTAACGGTTCAAGAATTAAGAGCTAAGTTTCACAAGAAATCCATTTCGAATTTGCTTGCACTCCTGCTAGAAAAAATATAATACCACTTGAAAGTGGGACACCCCTGTATTTATCGTCCGTTTTTGACTAACATTTTTTTGAATTGTAGGGTGTGAAAGACTACTTAAGTCAAAGTTCACATTTTTTTACAAAAATCAAGGCCTACTGCGTAATCTTTTAGGAGGTGAAAATTCAAGAAATCGTATTAGCGATTTTTTCCAAAAAATCTTAGTAACTGGATTAAGCGCCCCTTGACATTTAGGCTTACATGTACCAAAAAATTTGCATATTAATAATTCTGTGGCCAAATTAAAAATTACATTGTTCTTATGAATTTATTTTTTCTTACCATGAAATATAAAGCGAAAAACAATTGAAAACAATTATTTTTATTGGTAACAACATTCAACAAAATTATTGGAATGCCAGAAAAGAAAATAAACGCTTCCACTATACACCGTTTATGCTTCAGTTCTTCTACTGACTGCGATCGTGACTTGTAAACTATTTGTTTTAGTGCACCCTACAGGAAAATGTCTAGTGACGTCAGGTCCGGGATCTTGGCGGCCACTTCGACGTCCACCGATTTTCAATTATTTTATTCAGCCACACCCTTACCACTACTACGTTATGCACGGGAGATCCATCTAAATGAAACTTCAAATTCAGGCGACCTGATATAGTAAATCATGTAGAGTATCCATAAACACATTCCTTAGAAAGGCCAAAACCAGATTTTCATTCAAATTACCGTAGTGGTGAGAGGTATGTGAAACTTCTCATATGGTCCAAATGCTACTATCCGACCGACATCATTGATGTTTCTGTGGCGGATAGTGATTTGCGAAGCAAGTACCGAGAGCGGCGACCTCTCGGGGTAGTTGACCACTGAGTAGTTGATTCGTTCAAATCATATTTAATAACAGTAGTTTAGTCCACCTGGGATAGAGGTCGCCGCTCTCGGTACTTGCTTCGCAAGCCGCTATCCGCCACAGAGACATTTATGATGTCGGTCGGATAGTAGCATTTGGACCATATGAAAAATTTCACATACTCTCACCACTACTCAATTTACCTTAGTCAGTATATGACTAGCAGGTTAGCCACTATCATTTGTCTGTTCCATAACCTATGGCATACTGAGGAGAACTAATTAGTTCGAAACCGGTCTATGTCTGGTTAGGAATTGACAAATGATATTGGCTACCGATCTATCATGATTTGAAGGTATAATTCAATGCAGGTCGGGGTAGTTGTCCGCTGAGTAGTTGTTTCAAATCATATTTAATAACATTCAAATTACCGTCAAAGAAAAATTGACCAATAATCCTGTTATCAAGTTTTCCATACCACTTGTTTATTTTATGTGTAAACTGCCTCCAATTTAGTTATTATTAATTAAACTGGCTAATTGATTATGCCAAAGAAATTAATTTAAACCAACTCGCACACACTCTCCTTATAGTAGAATAAAATTCAAAATAGTTTTGCACTCTCTATAGTCTCTTCAGAAAAAATCGATCACGTTTACAAAAGGTCATTTGCAAGGAATGTATAAATAATGGGTCACGCAGAGCATGTTACACATTTCTGAATTTTTCGTCCTATATTGAGAGGTACTTTCGCTTTATTTAAAAATTCACTTTTATGATGAGAAATAATCTCATGCATACAGATGTTCAAAAATATATTATTAATTTTAATCACGTTATTAAATATGATTTGAACGAATCAACTACTCAGCGGGCAAATACCCCGACCTGCATTGGATTATACCTTCAAATCATGATAGATCGGTAGCTAATATCATTTGTCAATTCCTAACCAGGCATAGACCGGTTTCGATCTTATTAGTTCTCCTCAGTATGCCATAAGTTATGGAACAGACAAATGATAGTGGCCAACCTGCTAGTCATATACTGACTAAGGTAAATTGAGTAGTGGTTAGAGGTATGTGAAACTTCTCATCAAAATCTTAATCACAAAAATATACCTCTCGCAGATAGGTAACTCTCTAATGTGTTGTGGTTTTCTTTATAAAATGAAAAGTCATGGTTTTTGGATGTTATTTTATTCTATAATTTGATTAATTTGATTATTTTTTGTAAAATGTGTTTCCCTATTTTCAAAATGTCAAAATTTTTATTTTAAGGTTCTACTTAAGTTTATTTTTTGGATCATAATAATTAGAATCTCCATTCGCCATTATTTAAAAAAAAAATTATGCATGAACAAACAATTTTTTTAACGGAAGCTGTAGTTGGCTTTGCACGTAATAAATTTGTCTTTTAAAATGTTTAAAAAATATATGCTTACTTTTAGTGAAATAATTTTAATTTTCAACTAAACACATATTAAAGTTATATTTTAAAAACGAAACAAGAAGTCGCCAACACTCGCTGGGTCTCTGACGACTAGAGCTCGGAGGGAGGTATCGATTTCCAGTGACGGCTTTTATGTAGACCATGATAAAGAGAATTTTATTTAATTTTGAAATGTACCATCTGTTTACTTTGACGATTCCGACAACGACGAAGACGATGTTATCTTTACCGAACAAGTTGATCGACTATCTCCAACTGCTCAAGGAGTCACCGAGGGCCGTCGAAAAAAAAATATTGCAGCAGCTCAGTTTTTTAACATGTAAATATTAATTAGTGATTAAATTTTTTTTTTAATTAGATTAATATGTGAACCGTTTAAATTGATTTTTCCAAAATCCATTTTTTCCGAAATTTATCTAGGTAATCATCTCCAGATGATCGCAACTTTAATAATAATAATAACATAATAATAACACCACATGTAATGACAACCCCCTTTGTCCCTGAATGTCTTAAATGACATTGTGCGGGAGGGGGTTACACATTAAGAGACAACGGACATACATCCAATATCCGATTATACTACGATTAATCTCTCTCACAGAAAAATCTCAGTGCCACGGCCGGGAATCGAACCCGGGTCCCCGAGGTTTCGAGGCAAGTACGTTACCTCTAGACTACAGTCATATATGATCGCAACTTAAAGAAAAAGAATGAAAAAAGTTACAAAAATGCGCTGCCGACCCATATTACTTCTAGACTATTAGTAGAATATTTGCAAACTATTTTTTTTTTCGTAATCAGAAGGAAAATTTATCACCCCGTGTTTTTTGGTTTTCGAAAATTTTGATTTGTTATAAAGTTGATATTTTGAAATTTACACTATGAAGAACTTAAATTTCTCGACTATTTTTGAATTTATATATGAGTTCCAAGCACCCGTTAATGGATTTTTTTTATTATATTTTGATTACCCCGAGCTGTAACCTACAGTCTTGTGCTTATTTTAAATTAAAAATTATTAAAATCGGGAGGCGAAAAATTATAAAATTTCCTATTAGATGACATTAATATTTGTAATTACTGGCTCAGCATATCTTTAAAAATTCAAGTCGTATATCATATAATTTATGTCTAGTCTTTGGCTCAATTTGGAAGAGGAATAAATACCCCTTTATTAAGAAATTATTGTCAAATTAGAATGACATTAAACTTAATGTACTGAAACTACATATAAACAGTACTTAAAGTTAAGAAATTTGCTCTCCTAATAAAATTTAATTGTTATATTAAGACAATAATATATATGTTTACGCTAGTTTATCTTTAGAATGCGATGGTACTACACGGTCTTCAAAGTGTATGTGCTCTTTTACCATTTAATCTGCACTGAAGTTAGCGAATTAGGTTAAATAACTCGGTGATATCGACGCTAAATCAGAAGAGAAACCTTTTGTTTCTTAACGGACCCATAAGTCTCAAACAAGAAATTTTAAATTAACCGCGTTATTATAAACATATTACTATCCTATTCAAATATATATAAGGTAATATGTAATCACTATTTGACATTTTGAAGGTGCAGGTATGGTTCTAGTATTATTATTTAATGTAAACAATATAATAATGATAATGGTGTTTAAGTAATCCAAAGAATGTGTGAGAATATAACACAAAGTAGTGTTTAAAATTGAGTAGTTATAAATCGGAATTATTGCGTGGGTAACGAAAATAATAGTACTTCATTATACAAAAAAATCATTTAACTGAAAACACGTGTTCCAGTCAAAAGTGATAGATAGATAGATTTTTTTTCCAAATGACCAGTACAAAGAGTCCATTTGGCATCGGATTCGTTAGAGAAGGATCAAATGATCCTAAACAAAATTGTATTCTATTGATTAAAATCATTTAAAACTAAGAACACAAAACATCATGTACCTAAATTTACCCGTTTTCGAGATATCAAACTTTAAAAATCATTTTCTTATAAATTATAAAAAATATTTAAGTCTATTAAGTTTATAGTCCATCAAGTTACCTTTGAAAGTTTCTAGCTCCATAACAACGCCGCGTCGTTCTTTTGTCTAACAATGATTATCTTGACAACACATTAAAAATACATTTAGTGTGAATAATTTTCGCTCAAAAATGGTACGTTTAAGTGAAACCGAGCATATTGAAGTTTTAATAATCATACGATATGGTGATAGAAGACCAAATTGTGATGAAGTGGTGGATATTTTTCATGAATTGCATCCCAATCGGGAACGTATTTTTAAATCAACCGTTTCAAAAACATTGCAGCATTTTCATGAAACTGGAGGTGTTACAGATCGACGAAAAAGTGGAAGACCAGTAAACGTTACAAATGCAGAAAATTCTTTGAATGTCATGTTAGATGTGGTGGAAAATCCAATAAATTCGACACAACAGAGGGCTCTAAATTATAGCACGAGTCGATATTCCATTCAAAAAATTTGCAAACGGGAAAAATTCCATCTGCATAAAATTCATTTGTTACAAGAATTGAGTGAAGACGATTATGATCGTAGAATCGAGTTCTGCGACGTTATAATGGATAAATTAAACGAAAATGTCACTTTGTCACCCACATATTTTTTTCTGACGAATCTACATTTTGTTTAAACGGGCACGTAAACTGCACTTAGGTATTGGTCAAACCAAAATCCACATTGAATGGAGGAAGTTCACACCCAACGACCACAGAAAGTAAATGTTTGGTGTGGCATTATTGGTGGACACGTCATAGGACCCTATTTTATAGACGGAAATTTGACCTCGATATTTATTACTTTTGCAAGAGCATATTATTCCAAAGCTTAGACAATTATTCCCGAACAATAACAATCCCAATTTACCAACAGAACAAATATGGTGTCAACAAGATTGAGACTCCTGCACATTTTGGACGTGTGGTGCGGGCATATCTAGATGAAACTTTTCCTGATAACTGGATTGGACGCAGGGGGCAATTGAATGGCCAGCTAGGTCTTCCGATATGACTCCGCTTGACTTTTTTTCGGTGGGGTCACATAAAAAATGTAGTCTACAAATATAGGTCGCAAAATATCGAAGAGTTGCAAGAAAGGATAAGGTATGAAATTTCTACTATTCCTCCCAACACCCTTTTAGATTCACTACAAAATTTTGTTCAGCGAATTCATTACTGTCAGGAGGTAAATGGTGAACACTTTGAGCACCTTATAAAATAGAGTTCCAAGGAAAATATTCGTTGTTTATTAAAATTTGTTTTCTCTCTTTTTTTTTTCTGGCATAACTATTGTTTTCATAAAATTTAAAATATCTAGGGCATATGCATTTTTATCAACCCTGGACTATTATGCTTTTTTTATTTTCTGTAATAAAACTAATAATAAAATTAATCATATCCAGATTCTCCACATTGTGTTATTTTCAAAATGAATATCCATAATTTGGGACCCTTTTTCTTTAATAAATAAGAGTGTAGTAAAAAGTTACGTTCAAAATTTGATATCTTGAAAATGATTAAGTTTAGGTACATGATGTGCTATAATGAATTTTGTTTAGAATCTCGAGAAGAACTGAAATATAGAATAATATACAGGGTGTTCCATTAAAGATAAAGCAACTTTTCTGTTTATTGTAATAGCCTAAAACTTTTGTGTCATCATTTTTCGATAGCTATCTTACTTTAGGAGATAATCGACCGTTTCCATACATATCAGCGACCGTGTATATATATATATATATATATATATATATATATATATATATATATATATATATATATATATATATATATATATATAATTAAATTTAAGGGATGGTAGATCCCTTAATGGTAAGTTCATATAGAAAAAAATAAAAAATCTGTGCTATAGTTTCCGAGAAAAGGAAATAAATAAAATTACTCTAACACTTTGAGATCATATTAACTGACCTATCTCAAGAAACGAAATTAAGATAGGTTCGGTGACTACGACATTGACCTTGTTTTTACAATAATTGGTTCACCACTTTTTGCCACTTGTCTCCAACGGCATTTTTTAACAAAAATCCCTTCAAACGCGCCGACCGTTCATCTCGACGTAAATGAAAGTCGGGACCGTTTGTGTTACCGCACATTTTTTGTAGAGTGCACTTTGTCGCCGTGAACCTACTGCTCCTTACGCTTTTTTTGTGATTTTTCTATGACGAATTAAATAGGGAGGGGATGAAATTATACTACTTTTTGCTAAACATTCCGTTACGTTATTGTTAGTGATTGAAAAGGTTACTATTTTTTTTTATATAATTTTTGAGAATGTACGTAGAAATTGGATAAGAAGGGCTCAACTCTATGTGCAGGTTGGTGGTGACAATTTTGAACACCTGTTGTAATATGGTTACTCTTGTGACTACCTAATAAATTTTAAAAAAATGTCAAGTGTTAATAAATTATGAAACTAATTAAATTAAAATAAGTTTTGTAAATTGATAGTGAAAATAATTACTATTGTGAAACGTGAATCCTGAATACGCCTCTGTCTCCATATTCGTACGTGGTCGATTATCACAGCCCGCCGATTAGCCGCTTTTTGTGAAGTTTTTTTTAATGATTTATCATTTGAACTAAAAAACTGGATTAGGATAACTGTCGGTGATTTTCTGACGTTTTTTGTATCATTGCAATTTACAACGAACTTAGATAAACAAATCATGTTGTTCGCGTCATAAGTGGGTCAGATGAGCAATGCAGCGGTCCACAAAAGTGTTACTAATATCAACAGTAACCACCTCCTAAAATTACACAGATAAGTTGGAGTACACCCTGCATATATAATATTTGTTTTTAAGCATTTTTGAGGTTTTTTAATTTTTCTTGATATATGAAATTTTTGTAATAGTTTGTGTACATATTGTTTAAAGATTTTACCTTATTACTGCCTCACATTTTACCGATATTGCAGAATTATTTTATCTTAAATGAAACGCTCTGTATATAGCCACCATTACTTCTTGGCAATGAAAATACTGTAAATATGTAGTTTAATACCGTGCATTATCAAAGGAATTTTCCCATCGTAAATAAATCTATAAAAAATGTATAAAAAATGTAAAATTCCTGTAGCCCTTTGTGATATTTCTTTCTGGCCAGTTTTGTGATATCACTGTGTAACGATTGTAAAAAAATTACAAACTAATGAAATTCTTTTGTAAAAGTACCAAATCTAATCATGCTCTCAATATATTTGTGTAGGAAATAAAAATACAATCCCCGAATTTTTGGACTGAAAATTTAACATCGGGATTTAAATTTTATCGAGCTATAAATTGTCATTTAGAATATTTATACACTTCTAACGTTTTTGATTTATCGATAGTGCCGTAAAAAAAGAAAATTGTGATACTGCCTACAACAGAGGTAACATTTAAAAATACCAACTTGCTAATATAGAAAATACAGTAGAAGTTATGACGCTGCCTATATCATAGACCTGGAAAATACTTTTTGACGCGTTAATGTATCATAATGTGTTAATATACAATGTGGTACAAAAAGCATACCAGTATACAAAAGCAACGTATAGACCGATCACGTTTCCTATTTACGGTATGCAATATGCATCGTCAACAATAATATACAAATATGTTCACTGATCCACGAAAATGCACAATCTACGAGATACATACATACATAAACTATACCAAATCATACTATATCCATATTAAAATAATCATTCACAAAATAAAAACAATATTTTAATAAAAAGGATTTAATATTTTATTTTGAACTGTCCACTAGCCAGTATTTTCCAAGTACTCGGTAATTTATTGTATAAATTTAGATCCAGAGAGTTTTTCTGGGACTTTGACAACTTGTTTCTAGAATTATTGTCTTTGCGTCTAGTGTTGTGTGCGTGAATATCCGAGGGTTAAGTTGACTTTTTTTGTCATGAATTTCTAATAAGCTATTGTAGATGTACAGGTTTCAGTGACATTATTTTGAAGTTAATGAACAATGGTTTATAGTGTTCAATGTAAGAAGCACCTGAAAGTATTCTTATAACTTTCTTCTGTACCATGAAAACTCTAGTCCCCAGTTACCCGTAACTGGTGAGGAACAAGGCAAAATAAAATAATAGAGTACCTTCATTTACTATCTTACTTAGTCTTCATATAACAAATATTGTGCTCGATAACTTCTTACATAGTTGGTCTACATGCACATCCCATTTCAAACCATCGTCGATAATTATGCCCAATAACATTACATTATTTCCTCTAGCAGAAACAGAGCCGACTGTTAAACTTTGGGTTTTTTTCTTGTTCAACTTTAATTTATTCATTGACAACCACAGTTCTGATTTTTCTTTGCAGCATGTTCCATTTTTAGTTCTTAACAGAGTTAAGTCATCGGCAAACAATGTGTTTTTCATTGTGTTTAAAAAGACAGGCAAGTCGTTTATACATATAATAAAGAAAATAAGGCCCAATACGGATCCTTGAGGAACACCATGTTTAATAATCTTTTCATCTGAGCTGGCATTGTCAATCGTAACACATTGTTTCCTATTTTTAAGGTAGGATTTAAAAAGAGATAACGGCAGTCCACGAATACCATAATATTCAAGTTTTTGGATTAATATTTCATGTGAAACGCAATTGAAAGCTTTACTTAAATCACATAATGTGATGGTCAATATTAGACTTTCCTCGAGTGCCTCAACAATGTTATTTATTACATATGATATAGCGTTGATCGTGGAGCAGTTCTTTCTAAAGCCAAATTGACATGGGTTCAAAATATCATTCCTTTCCAAATATTTAACCTTCTTATTTTCAACAATATTTCCATAATTTTCCCAAAAATAGGTATAATGGATATCGGACGATATCAAGAAGTGACATGTCTCCCTTTTTAAACTTTCTTAGTTAGGTTAAACATCACTCCAATAGCAAAACAGGTATTGAATAAATTACTTAAGGGTAAAGCAATACTGTTGATTGTTTCCTTTAGCATGGTTGTATTGATGCCGTAAATATCCATTGAAACTGTATTTTTAAGTGGCATTACAGCAGTAGTGACTTCTTGGGGCATAGTGGGCTGCAAGAAAAACGAATGAGGAGGTTTTTGTGTTTCCTTTAACAGATCAGTAGCTACATAGCCGGTGTCTCTTATATTATTTACAATATCGTCAGCAATAGTAGCAAAAAAATCATTAAAATCATTATTTGTTATATCTGTGTTGTTCACTTTTTTTGACATTTCTTTCCTCATTAATTATTTTTCAGCTAGCTTTTATTATATTCTCAGAGGTAGCTATATATTCACTATATGAATATTTTTTATTGGTTTCAAAGGCTTTTTTATAGTCTCGCCTGTATTTATATAGTTATTTTTGTCTTCAATGCAATTACTGTTGCTAGAAATTGGTTTTAAACAAGACAATTTGTTCCTCATTTGCCTGAGCTCCTCACTAAACCATCGAGGTTGTTTCACATTGTGTTGAAAATTTTTTTAAGGGAACATTTTTTTCAACTTGGTCCTGGTAAATATTTACGAGAGTAAGTACACAATGATCAATATTATCAGGAGATATCCCAGTTAAGTGAATTTAGGGACGCTTCGAATTTGTGCAGGCGACGAGTTGTGATTTTCCTTCTAAAGCTGATATTTTCTTTCTTTCTCTCTTCATTCTGTTAAAGAAAATGCATTGCGCATAGTGATCCGACAGACAAGGATCCATAAAACAAGAAGTGTATGTGGTGTCCTCAATGGTGGTAATGATATTATCGACACATGTCGATGAGGTGGACGTGACTCTAGTGAATTCATAAATTGCAATATTTAGACCAAAGCTGGAAGTTAAACATATATATAAAATCACTGAGATTAGTCGAAGTTCCTCTAAAGTTAATGTTAAAATCACCCGCCAATATTATATTACTGTATCTTTCTGAGCAGTATCCCAACAATTCATTTAAATTTTATTTTATCATGAAACTTATCATTGGAGACCTGTACACCTCAATAACAACACATTTCAACTCGGTCAACTCCGTAGCATAACATTCTACATCAATATCTATACAACATTTTTTAACATCAACAATTTTATATAAAGTGTTGTTTTTCACATACAGTGCTCCATGTGAATGATTATTACGAACATAAAAGAATGATAAAGCATAATCCAGTAATTGAATGAATGAATGAAATGAATGAATGCTTTATTGGTCATAGAAATACACCGTGGTGATTTGACACGTCAGAAAATATAAATAAAATAATATAGTTACATATGTAAATGCAAATTAAATATATATACCTACATAACATAGAAATACAAACATAAAGGTAGATAAATACTTATAAATCTAATGTACACAAATACACTTATAAATGTAAGTAAAAATAAAATGTCAATAAAATCTAAAACTAACATGCACATCTACACATAGAAATGTAGGTAAATATAAATAAACATTAGAAAAAATACATAGCAATAATGAAACTTAATGCTAATATAGTCAAGAAATTATATAAAGACAAAACAATATTTCACACATAATTAAAATCTGATACACTGTAGTACGCATTAACTAAAAGATGTCTTTTTAATTCAGATTTGAACTGTCTATTTGGTATTTTACATTATCTGAAAGTGAGTTGAATAGAGCAATTCCGAAATTTTTTTTTTTGTAAAAGCTAATCTTTGGTGTGGTATCTCTATATCATTTCGATTACGAATATTATATCCGTGAATTTCTCTATTCTTCACATATTTGCTCAAATTCTCCTTTATATGAGTTAGATTACAAAAGATTCTTTCAGATGGTAACGTTAAAATGTTAAATTTTATAAACGATGATTTACAACTTTCAAGTTGATTCAAACCCGCCAAAACTCTTACTGCTCTTTGTATTACAAAGATACTATGAATTTGGTTAGATGTACCCCAGTTTATTAAACCATATGTCATTGCACTGTGGAACAAAGCATGGTTTGCAATAAGTGCGGCTTCTAAGTTCACTCTGTTTTTTATTTGCATATATTTTTCTTGACAATTTTGTGGACAAATCATGGATAGTGAATACCAGGTTAATGTGAGCCACAATAGGCCTGCTAATGGCCGCAGTGGAGGGTTCACAAGGATCCACTCATAGTAATCTAACTTAACCAGGTTAATGTACTGTCTAAAGTTAAACCTAAAAATTTTATAGTTTGAGAGGTATTACTCTTGGTAGAAAAAGTCAGTGTATTTGTTTTGTTTGTGTTTAAGCATAGCTTGTTTGCATTTAACCAGTCACAGGCTTTATTTACGATTTCTAATTTCGCAAAAGTAGTGTCATCTGCAAAAAGAAGAGTAAAATCTGAAATAACATCAGGTAAGTCATTTATATATATTAAAAATAGCAGTGGTCCCAGCACACTACCCTGCGGAACACCATGTTGTACTGACAACATGTTGCTAAGTTCATCTTTATGATATACACACTGATGTCTATTTGATAAGTAGGATGACATTAGTTCAAAAGCCACACCCTCTAAACCCGTAAAATTCAAGCTTATTTAGTAGAATCTCTTTAGAAACGCAGTCAAATGCTTTGCTCAGGTCGAGAAAAACTGCCCATGTTGACTTTCGATTTTCAAATCCTTCGCTTATGAAATTAACAAGCTCCAAGACAGCGTTGGAGGTATTTCTCCCTTTTCTGTATCCAAATTGTCTGTCTGTGAAAACAGTGTGTGATTCCAAATAATTTATTATTCTACAGGTTATGATTTCCTCAAAAATTTTGGCCAAAATAGGAAGTAGTGCGATTGGCCTGTAGTTAACTATATCCTCAATATCGCCTGATTTTAACAAGGGAATGATTTTTGCTTTTTCTATTTTACTTGGGAATGTTCCTGTTACAAAGATGAGATTTATAATGTAAGTTAGAGGTGCTGATAACGACAGTAAGTTTTTTTTATACATATCCACTGAGTGATTATATATGTTGGTAGCCTTCGAATTTTTTTAAGTATCTTAATACGCTTTGCACTTCCGTTTCCAAAACTGGATGGAAAACAATGGATGTATCTCTCTTTTTGTTGCTATTCTGTAAATATTCCATGTGTCAAGTTTGAATTAGGTATCTGATTTAATAACTTCTCTGCTATTCCTGTGAAATAATTATTGTAACTTTCGGGTGTTATTGAGGTTGCTGCTTTTTTACTATTATTTTTTCCTGTAGTTTTGTTAATGCATAACACATAAATGAACAAGCTGGTGTAAATTTGTGTCTCGGATCAATGTGTCCTAGTGTTTAAATACTTTTTTTTTTTTTTTTTTTGGCATTAGGCCATTAGCCATACAGCCAGACACAACATGGTGATATAGAGTTCTACCTACGTTAGGGTGGTCCAAGTTTGTATGAAAATTTTTTTTTTGCTTTTTTTTCCTTGCTCCACAGGGCTTATCTTGTTCGTTTATCCAAAAAAAGTATATGTATCAAAAATGAGCCCTTTCCAACCACGTTTAGAGGTCGCTATGATTTGCAAATAAAATTATTTTCGAAGTCACCAAGTACGACGTCATTGGTTTTCAATTTTCACAATATTAGCGCGCGCGATTTGTCCTGTTGCTACGTAATTAGTGAGTCTCGCGATGTTCTCCTCTCCCCTTCACCGCAGCCCGCCTTTTCATCATCCTCGCTCGCATGTATGTTTTGTGTTTTGCTTTAGCTTGCGAGCAACTAGTAGACAAAGCGCACGTACCCAGCCTAGGCATTCGCAAGCGACAATTTACGCTTACTTTCACAAATTTTGTGTATCACCAGTGAAATATGGCATCTACTAGTAGTTCCGTGTCTACAAGGGCATCCACAGGAGTGTGGTTAATCGGAAAATTCTATTTCACACGCGAGAGTTCCTTCAAATGGCGATGTACTAAAAAGATTTCACTTTCATCATTTAGAAGAAAACCAACCTGTTAAACAGAGTGTTAAAAACACCGTAAAATCAGTTTTGAAAATTTGGGAATAGGCAAGAATTCCAAAGCAAAGAGTTGAAGCAGCGGAACGAAAACTCAACAGATTTTTAGAAAGATACATTCTTTTGAAAAAAAAAATAGAAAAACTAATCTAGAATCATGTCGTATGAATGAGGACCTTTTCAGATCTGATCTTCTGGAACTTTTTGACATAGCTGCAAAAGATGCGTTAAAAATAATGAAAAAATGAAGAAGAAAAAATATTTCTCACCATGCAGCGAGATGATACTCTGAGCTGCAGTATGGTTGGCGTAGATATGAGTTTTTGTCAGAAAGAATCTCGAAAACGAAAGCGAGTAACAGAGGCTGAAATCAGGAAACTGAGGAGTAAAACTGAATCATGTCCTCATTCTCACGCTAGCCAAGAATCTTTGCTACGAGCTATTGGTTCGAGTTCCAGCAGTTTTGAATCTTCATCTTCAAACGATGAATTCGAAATACCTTCTTCTACTACAAAAAAGGCTTTGAAAAGAGCAGATAGAAGAACTTTTAACATACAAGAACCCTTGTTGTTACAGAATTTTTTCACGCAACGAACAAAAACTCCTTTTGACTTGCTAATCAATGATGGTCAAGAAAAGTCAGAAGCATGTTTAGTAAATGATCCTTCACAATGGCATACTGAAATTTACGTTGAAATGCAGGAAAAAGTTCGCCAAATGAAAGTTGTCAATGACTGCGCAGAGCGAGGGATTGCTTTAATACAAAAATTCAATTCCAGCATCACAAAAAATGAAAAAAAAAAAAAACAATATCTTATCCGTGTTGTCGATCTTCACAGAAAGAAATACCCAGTGGCCTCTAAGTCTAACGTCCTGAAAATGAATTCGGGAGATAAGGTTAAGGAAGGGTAGGATATTAATTGATAAATATTACATTAAGTTTAATTTAAATGCGACATTGTTAATTTAAATTTTTAATATTTTATTAAAACATACTGCCTACAAGAAATGCCTGATTTATCTTTATACCCAAGAAGGTGTCAAATCATAGCGACCCCTAAATATTATTAGATTTCTTTCAAATTTTGCAGAGGGGTATTTGAGGTGATATGGAACAAAAAAAAGCCTTGTGGAGAAAGAAAAATCCAAATTATTATTTTGTGGACCACCCTAACCTACGTCTAACCTATACAAAAAGAAAGAGAAAAAAAGTTATATTTGAAGACAGGCGAGGGAAAAACAAGGACACACGCTTCTCGTCCTGGGGTCTATCAGGACATTGTTTTTATTATAACAAACAGTTTTAGAGGACCACATTAGTATAAAGGTTTAAAGACACAAGAAAACAACAAAGGATACAAAACTAACCTATGCTGAATAATTTTCAAAGTAACATTTCTGTTTCAACTAAAAAACTGATAATGCAGTCAAACACTGTTTTACTATTGAGACTGAGTAGATAAAGTATATTAAACGGAGACTGAATATTGCAATTCATAAGATTGTTATAAAAAGTGTTGCTAGTTGCTTTGTTTTTCGTGCATTCAAAGAAAATATGATTAAGGTCTCCTTTCGTGTTACATGTTTCACAAATATCAGAGGGCACTACTTTTATTTTGTATAGGTGTGCTGGGTATCGAGCATGACCAAATTTCATACGATTTACTGTTGTAACATATTTTCGTGGAAAATCATAACCATCGTGCCAGAACTCAGTCGGAAGATCAGGATGTATAAGAGTATATCTTGTTTCACTAGAGGAACAGAAATCATACCATAAGTGTTTCCATTTGTTTTTTAAATTCGTTCTTGTAACTGAGAAAGCATCAGTGAGGCATAATTTTGGTTCGTACGAAAATCCTGTGTTAATGCTTTCTTTTGCTAAGGCGTCAACAATTTCATTATTTTTTAAACCTATGTGGGCTTTTACCCAAACAAAATATACTTCTTTTCCAGTTATCAATACGTTATGTAATATTTCTTTAATTTTTAGAATGCATGGATTAGTTTTAATATTGAGGGAAATATTACTTTCTAATGAGGTCAGAACCGATAAAGAATAGGATAAAATTATTGAAGTGTCTGCGTTAGATAAGTAAATATAATTCAGAGCTTCGTAAATAGCAGTTGCTTCTGCAGAGAAAATAAAAATTTGAGTGGGCCGTTTAAATTTTTCCTCTTGATTTATGGAGGGTATATAGTATGCACAACCAGTACCCACTGAGGTTTTAGAAGCATCCGTGTATACTAATAAAGGATTGTCCCATCTTTCTAAAACCGAGTTTAGGATGTTCCTGCTAAGGTTTGGGTGATCGTTTAAATACTTATAAACAATTATTTTATACCATAAATTTGTCATATCGTGGCACTCCCTGTTGAACAATAAATAATTCGTCAATAAGTATGCCGAAGACACGAATAACATTAGAGGTAATCTTGATATTCGTCTCCTTATTGGAATATTTTGTGGTTATTATCGGTATTTCACCTTCGGTGATTTAGATGGACTGATACATTTATTTTTTATAATACACCTTCTCTGTTTACTTATGCAACTTTGCGCTGAGATTCAATAAAAAGATGTACTTGAATTGTGACAGATGAGCGTGAAAATATTCATGGCATGCTACTTTACATTTTAATTTAAAAATAAAGAAGGGTGTTGCGCAAATTAAAATCACTCAGGAGGCAGTTTAGATGTTCTTCCTTAATAACTAGTAATCACGCGCTCTACTATAATTAATATATATGTTTTTTAATGCACAAATAATAAAGCTTCGAAGTCAGTTTGGCTGCAACTAGTTTATATAAGCAGAAAAAGTATGGAGTTAATATTATATCAATATAGCTAAAAAATATAGTACAATATTCTAATGAAAATTTAAAGTTGTTTATAAAAATGGTTAAATTAACATCAGTATAATGTGTCATGAAAAATAGTACCAAAAATGAAATGAAAATATGAAATATGCAGAAAATGCATACAGGGATGTACCAAAAACATCTCCTACTGGGAGAAGGAGGAGATGATTCCACAACCTCCACTCAGAAAGTGGTGATCCAAAATTAACTAAAGAGAAAAGAAGAATACATGAACTGATCTTTTTTCTGAAACGCTTGCAAAAAAAAATTAGCCTAAAAGGGCTATTGAAAGCGGGAAAAAAAAACAGTAAGAAATTTGTATACATTTTAATTACATTGAAGACAACAAAAACAATGCAACAGAAATAAAAATAATTCACGTCAACCTTGAAAATGTTGATAAAAATAAGAAAATTATTAGTTTTTTGAAATATTTTAAATAACAAGAAAAACCGATAAAAATATTTTAAAAACTATAAAAACACATCATTTAAACCACTAGCTCCTTGAAATACTCTCCATTAACATGTAAACATTTTAATATTAGGGTCAAAACAGTCGTTGCTTGCCGAACTTCATTCGCATTTAGTTACACCCTTCTTATTCGGAATTCTAATTCTTGTCGTGTATTTAGAGGCGTCTCATACACTTTGCTTTTCATTTTCCCAAAGGTAGAAATCAAGCGGAGTAAGATCCTGACTTCTAGCGCATCCAGGGGTCGTATCCAACTATCTCAAACATATCGTCTATAATGTTTGATACCTCTCGTGTACAGTGAGGGGAAGCTCTAGGAAATTAGCCCTAATTCTTCTGAATTTGTTTTCATTCATAGGTGGCAGATTAGGATTTAATTCATTGGACCTTCTGCACGTTTTGCTAATAATTCTGTTGCATTCTCCATATAAATAAAATAAATTCAGATACTTCATTAGTGTAATTATTTTGTATATTTATTTATAACAATACTTTGACACTATTACATAACAATTTCAAATGGGAGAAACATTGGTTATTGGAATTTATCATAGCGGAAGTTAGTTTCGCATAATATTTTATTAAAATCAAGATCTCAAAAGTTCATTGGTTTCTTAGATATAGTTAGGGGATTGATATTGAAAGTTACCTTAAAATAATGAATAGAATTCGAATCTGACATAAAAGTAAGGTATGCCATTTAAAATAAGGCAGTTGTTCACACCGACTTATGGTATTACCAGAAGTATTACATACGTGGCATTATTTTCAAAAACTAGAGCACCTGTGTGCAAATTTTCAGTTTCAATTTATTTGTAGTTTCTCGAAAACGTCTAATAAACCACTAACCGTGATAGACCCTGTATATATCTGTGATATGAAAATCGCAGAAAAGAATCGAGAAGTTTGTAGAAAAAAAATTCTCGATTGCTAAAAAAATTCTGTCGCATTTACAACAATTTTTAATGTTTTGTGGGTCTGTAGGAACCTAGAGCGAATAAGCTTTCGATTGGTTGTTGGAAAATATTCAAAATTAAGCTTAAGATAGCAAAAAAGCTAAAACAGATTTTAACGTATTAACTAAATATGAAACAGTCAACGTTCCTATCACCAAAAAACTATGTTCGCTCACTATGTTGCCGTTAATTTTATCAATGAGATAAAAAAATTATAGCTAATAGATTTGGTCACAATGCCCTGTTTACAGAATTAAAAAACATTTTTGAATTAAGATAAGATAACATAAGATACTCTTTATTTATCCATAGATAGATAGTATGTACTTAAAAAAAATAATAGATATAAAAATAATAGTTACAAACTGGTACTAATTTACATAATATAGACATATATATATAGAAGCATTCTCTTTTATAAAACATAAAAGTTGACTCTTAAATTGGTTAACGGTATTACTAGTCTTAATTACCTGAGGAAGAAGATTGAATTGTACAACTACTTTTGTGGAACACACTTCTCATTGTACTACTTCTAGAAGTTCTTTTAACATAATAGTTATTTGCACTAGCCGTTCGTGTGTTACACATGTATACGTCTGTAATAGGCAACAATTGTCGTGTGAGATATTCCGGTAAAATGTTATTAATCATTTTGAAAATAAATGTCATAGTTTGGAAGAAGAGGAACTGTTTAATGTTAAGCCATTTTAATGTATTGAGAATTAGCTGACTGCTAGTGAAGCGGTTGCATCTTAGTATCATTCGCATTGCCTTATTTTGGAGAACCTGGAGTCTACTAAAATTTGTACAACTTGTATACAACACAGAACAGCAATAGAGAAAATGAGGTAGTATTAAGGTATTATACACAGTTACTTTAGTAGTAGTTGATATAAATGGAGCCACTCTGCTAAAAAATCCGATCTTTTTGCCGATTTTCTTTGATATGTATTCTATATGTTTGTTAAATTTCAGTTTACGATCAATTATTGGCCAAGATACTTTATTTCCTGAACAATTTCAACTTTTTTATTATTTAACTCGATACCAAGATTTATACTAGCAAACTGTTTATATAGATAATTATTAACCACGAACATAAATTTGGATTTTAATTCATTTACTTTTAGTCTATCGATCTTAAATTTTTCTGTCAATAATTTTAGTTCTAAATTAACAGTACTTACCATTTCCTCAAAATGTGTACTCTCATAGTAAATAAGAGTGCACAAAAAGGTGATTTTACATTTTGCCAAGGTCATTAATATAAAGAATAAATAATAATGGACCGAGTACACTCTCTTGAGGAACCCCAAAGTTGTTTAACTTGGCTTCTGATAAACTCCCATTCATTTTTGTTACTTGATGCCTATTTGTTATATAACTTGTAATCCAGTCTATAACGGTGTTCTCAAATCCATATCTCTTTAGTTCTAATAGGAGTATATTACCGTCAATTGTTTCAAAAGCACGCTTAGATGAAAACTGCGCAAATCCCAACTCCTGCTCTGTCCAACAACTGCTTCCAATCTGAAATTACTAATTGCAAAGCCGTTTCATATGAATGTTTATCACGAAATCCCGATTGATATGTGCATAGAATATTATTTGAATTTATGTACTTGATTACTTAATCTAAACTATTAATTCTAAGATTTTTTCACAAAAAGGCAACATATTTACTGGTCTTAACTGTTCGGCCAGATTCGTGTTGGGTATTTTTGGTATAGGTACCACTACAGATGTTTTAAAACATTCAGGCATAACACCCTTTTTCAGGCTCAATTTAATCAAATTTTAAAAAAAGGATACCCTATTATGGAAAAAAGATTTTTATGATATCACGTCCGATTTCATCAGTGCTATATTTTTTTCTTTGTTAAGCCACAATTTCATTTAGATCTTGTAGGGTATGGCATTAAATGATGTCATGCTAGAATTTACACCCGGTATAGATTCATTAATTATATCAATATCGACATCATCTGTCCCTATGCTTATGATAATATTTTCAATATTACGTACATAATACTGATTCAATACATCCGCCAAGTTGTTATTATGTATTACTCCATTGCAGTTCAAACTTTGCAGAGTGTGTTCCCCGCTTTTTTTGCCAACTAACTGCTTTAAGCTTTTCCACATTAATTTTGGATTTGACTTATTACTATCTATATTTCTATCGTAAAATATCGTTTTCGCTTCCTTGATAACTTTTACAGTATTGTTTCTTGTCTGCTTGTAGTAATTCCAATCCTCATCCTCGCGTGTAAAAATAAATCTTTTGTAAGCCGTATTTCTATTTGCAATAGCTTCCCTACACTTATCATTCAACTATCTATTTTCAGCTACCTTTACTTTTATAATTTTTTTTGGTGTTACTATATTTACTATATTTAATATGTTATTTACAAATGTCTGACTAACAATATTTACATCTGTGCAAGAATACTCCTATTCCTTTTCAATTAACAAATTTGTCATTTCATCAAAATTGATCCGAGATCTAATATTCTTTGTTTGATATTTTGATAAATCCTTACCGTTTTCTACTTTTAATTGAATTATTGAATGGTCTGTTATGATATAATCTTGCTCTACATACGCATTTATTGTATAATCATTACTGACAACAAGATCAATTATGCTACTAGAATTACTTCTTACTCTAGTAAAATTTTGTATAAACTGTTTCATGCCATAATTCTCAATACTTTCTTTAAAACTTCTTTTTTACATAATCATTTTTGGAAAAATCAATATTAAAATCACCTGTAAGGATTATACTATGTGTATTATTTTTGTCAACATAATCATCTACCCATTGGAAAAGCCTATTAAGAAAAAGTGTTATATTACCACTAGGCGATCTATAAACAACAGTCATACTATATAGACCATTTTTACTTTTATATCAACAGATAATAACCAAAAATTTACATCTGGAATTAATATTTTTACATTGTCAAATTTTATGCCCTTTTTAATGAATATTAATACCCCACCTGTGTAACGGCTGCTCGAGTCGCAACGAACGGTGTTATACCCTTTTACTTCTAATTTACTGTCAATAAAATTTTCAGTAATACATGTTTCAGTGAGACACAGAATCAAGGGTTTATATTTAAATACGTACTCCAATATTTGGTCTTTATTTTTATAATAACTTTCAGCGTTCATTCAAGACAGACATAGCGCACTATCATCCTATGGTTGCTATTCGTTATACGCTATCTTCTTCTTTATTGAATCAACAATTTTCAAGTAACACACATTTCCTATCAAAAGCAGCATGCTGGGTATTCAAGTTAAGATTTAGTTTTCCATTTGCTCTAACACAATTTACACACTTTTTATTTTCACTTCTGCAAGCACTACTGTGGCGTTCTTCTGCACATAGTGTATACAAAATCTTTTTTTACAGTTTTGAGACTCGTGATTGTATCCTCCACATTTAAAACACCTTTTTACCAACAAATATTCATATATATTGGTTATTCCATCCGACGTGTAATACTTGCTCTTCCTTATTCATTACATGTCTAAATGTTTCAGTCTCGACCCCTACAATCCAATTAAATACTCCTCGTCGCACTTTTGTTTTATAAATACCTTCAAACCTAAAAGTGTCAACCTCTGGAGGTATTTTGTTTTGCCTAAGAATTAGCTTAATCAACTCCTTATCATCTACTTTATTTGCTAATTCTTCTTCCGCAATACCAGTAATGATAACCCTTAGCTTTAATTTTTTTGGAACATTAGTTTCATAATTATTTCCCAATTTCGATTCGGTGTCCTCCTTTACAGTATTCAGGGCTTCAGCATTTGAACACTTTAAAATTACTCCTCCATTGCGTGTACTTTGGTGGATATTTAAACCCAATTGCAAGTCAACTGGATTTATATTACTTCTTAAATCGTTTTTAATTTCATTTGTTTCTTTTTCTATTTTGGGTTTAATGACTAAAACATGTTCCTATTTACCAAGAATTTCAGCGTGCGTTGGTTGGCTGTTTTTAGATGGTGCTGCTGATTTATTTTCTTTTACTTCTTTTATTTCCTCTCACATTTCATTAATCATTACATTTTGCTGCAAAATAACATTGTAACACGCCTCTAACTTTGATTTAAAATCTGAGAATCACAATCCGGTAATTACGTGTAATATTTTCAGTAAAATAATTAATAATAGCGTATTTTTATGAAATTCAATACAAAGATAGTTGAACGCAGTTTAGTACACAATTTTTCAATTAAAAAAGCTGTTAATATGGTTCCAGAAGTTCAGTTATTAGCGTGTCGAATATGAGTAATAATATTTTATTATTTTTCTCTAATTTCAAAACATATCAGTTACATAATGCAAATTTTACAAGGATCTGTAGTTTGTAGAGTTATTTAATATTCCGTTTTAGAGACAAATATCTAAGTTTATTTATTTTTGTAACTTTCACGAAATTTCAACCATATTTTGAAATATTCATCATTCGTTATTACTTTTTCATGTAGCTATCTGTATATAGACTGTATTTTTTTTTTGGAAAAATAATATTTTTGAATTTAATGTAAGTTAAAATTTTCGAGGATACTTGGTATGCAAGACTGGTGTTCTGCGATGAATATCAAGACATGCAGTACAATACAGAACGCTATTTAGAAATTCATAGGTATAGATAAAGTATAGAATTTATTCAAATATTCAATGACATGTCAATTGTGTTGACAATCTTATAAACGTAAAGAGTAATTATGGAAATAAGTTTATTTATTTATTATGGTAGTTGTACCTATTCATATTCATTTGAAAAAATTAATTAAACATTTAAATTGCAGTTGACTTACATATTTCAAATTAAATTATTACAAAACACTGTTTTTTTACTTATCTAATTTTCATCTTATTGTGTTAGTATTACAACTAGTTTCATCTTATTCGGACATTTTCAAGAAAGCATCATACTCACAGTCACGAAATGTGAATTTTTCGTCCGAATTTCGTGTAAAACTGTTTTGAAAATATTCGTGGCGGAAGATCTCAACTATAATGCGAATTCGGAAAAAAGTTAAAATGACACGAATTTTTTTGCATATATTTTGCCTCCTTCTCAACAGAAATGTGACAGGAAACATAACTGCACAAAACATTATACTCAAGCAGTAAAAAAACATGTTTCTAAAATATTGCTATAATTTCAAAAACTAGTAATGTAACGATACAAATGTTTATAATCCAAATGTTTAATGTACTATTACATATTCACTTTCCTCTTATCGAAATTTTTTTCAAAACATCGCGACGCTCATTCCATATAGTACACTGAAAAACCGACAAAAACGTTTCAAACAATTTTTTAAGGTACAACCACATGGGACCTTCACAGAATAATAGATTAGACCCTTGGCCACCTAAAATGGCCAATTACAACTTTTTTTATGAAAAATGTCATAAATCTGTCAAAATTAATTTTTTGTACTTGTTCCCGATATCTCCGGAACCAATTGAGATAATTAAGTTTTTTTTTTTTAGTCGATAAAGGAAACTTGAGTGGAGGTGACTGAATTAATTTAGTCTTTATGGAAAACCTAGTTTTTTATAAAATTAGGTAATACTTTAACATTTATTTTTCATGCAGTGTTTTTTTCAGTAAGCGAAAAACTTTTTTGTTTTAAGGAATTTTGCCACAGTATATGCATACGGAATAAAATTAACACATCAAGGAAGTTTTTTTAAAAAAAACGCAATACTCTACGACTTCTACGTTTCAAGTTATTGTTATTTGAAATTAAGTTTCTGCGGACAGGATGTTTCCCCCGGTTCTACTGTGCTTTAATCAGTGTGCTATGCGTGTTGTGGGTGCCTATTATAAAGTATTATTTTTGACATATCTTTAATATAAATTTTATTTTCATAAGCACTTAGGTTTTACTTATCATTATTTACATTGCACATTATTTAAAATCCATTATATTTATACATTAAAACCCAAAATTGAATTAAAAAAAATACGAAATAATTATTTATTTTAAAATATAAATTTAAAACTTGTTATAAAAATATTTTAAAAATCGTCAACGTCGGAATCTAAAAATATCTAGACAGTTCCTTGGTTGCAGCAGTTTGCATATTTGCACTCACTGCAGAATTTCAAACCTTGAGCAAAACAGGTACATCTGTTGTTACAGACCCTGTCGGAACATCTTATTGACAAACTTTGCCTTACAATATCGGGCACAGATTCTTGACTAGAAAAAGTTGCCTTCCAAACATTTTCTTCAAATGTCCAACCGTATCGAGTTGGATCTTCCATCTGCATGTATTGTATATGGCTATTGTACTAAATTTTTAATTGATACAGATACCTGACTCCGTGGTCTAGAGGTAATGTACTTGCCTCAAAATATCGGGGTCCCGGGTTTGATTCCCGGTCGAGGAACTGGGACTTTTCTGGGTGTGTATCCATTGTCTCTAAATGTGTACTCTCCCACACAAAGTCATTCCAGACCTTCAGGGATAAAGAGGGTTGTAATTTCATGTGGTGTTATTATTATTATATTATTATACCTAAAAAGAAAATAATTACATGTAGGTGTTTTGTTTCTTTTTTAGTAGGTATGGGCAATCTAGAAAAATAATTATTACCTTTTTAAATGTTGTCTAAAAGCATGGTCAGTAGGAGGCAGCTCAGAAGCTGGCCGATTTGTACTTGTTGTTAAGTCCCATCGCAGTTCATTTAGGGATTTTATATTTTTGTTTTTATGCTTATATAAATAAAGCGTATATTTTACCCCTAATTTCATCGCTTTATCCTCTGACAGAAAAGGGAAGGTTTTCTAAATCTTTTAAATTATTTAAATTTTTATATAAAACATCGAATGCCGTTTTCTTCCCTATTTTATACATGGCATTAGTTGTGTCACAACCAGTTAGGCAATGAATCGTTAATACTTTCTTGTAAATTTCCTCTCCTAAATTTGCCACAATATTGTTAATTGACAAAAAATGTATATTCTTACTATGTCCTAATTGTATAAATATATTCCTTTGGGACATATCTGGTGTTTCACAGTAATAATGTAAAAGCAAAATCAGGACATCAGTATCAACAGATTTTACCAGAATTGTATTACCTGATTTTAATTTTGATAACATAAAATAAACATTCCATTGTTAAGCATTAAATAGTAATATGTAAAAACTCAATAAAAATAATACTCATTCGCATTCACATTACACAAAGAAAAGTTTGTTTCTAACTGACAATATATGTATAATATGAGATTACTTGTATTGAATAGTCTACACTCTACACACTTGAGTGGCGCCGCAGTGAGGCGTATCTAGGATCGAAAAACTCGTAACTTTAAAAAACAAAAATCTCGAAAAACTATAAGTCGTAGAGAACTGACTTTTTTTTAAAAACTTCCTTGGAGTGTAAGCTTTATTTCATACACATATGGTATGACAAAATTCCTTAAAATAAAAAAAGTTTTTCGCTTACCGAAAAAAATGCAGCAAGGAAAGTGAACGTTCCAGTTTTACCTAGTTTTACAAAAAAATTAAATTTTCCATAAAAACGAAATTTTTTGACAAATTTATGACATTCTTCGTAATAAAAAAAGTTTGACCTCCAAAAAAATGTTGTAATTGGCCATTACAGATGGCCAAGGATCTAGGCTATCATGCTGTGAAGGTCCCAAGTGGTTGTACCTTAAAAAAAATTTTTTCAAGAAGGAAGCTACTTTTTCCCCGTTTTACGGTGCACTAATAATCATCAACAACGACGTTTGAACATCAAAATATAGCCCCTACACGGAGAGAAAATGGTGACATTTTATTCCAATTATAAAAAATTACACCCCAAATTGGTCTTAAAAAAAGTAACAGAAACAATTTGTAAATAATATATTTTTGGAGTAAATTATCTTATACAGGGTGGGCAAATTTCGATGTTTGTATAGGGTAACTCGGTAACTAATGGAAGACACATTCTCGATCTCTTTTTTTTGAAACAAATTTACTGGCGAAAATAAAAATTTGCTATAGTTTTTTTACTTGTCGAATAAAATAAATTTGTGTTATTACTTGTCGAATAAAAATAAATTTGTCTGAATTTCTCCAATTTGTTAGAGAACGCTTCCAATAAAATCATTATAACTAAATCTTTATCTTTTACCTTTTATTGGACAAAAAAAATTATGTACAAGTATACATTATTAAAATGTATAAAACTGTATAACGTTTTGCTCTGAAATGTTACAATTGTTTCAAAAAATACAAGTCCTTGTTCGACACCGTTGTGCAAAATTTGCCAAAACTGTTTTCTCTGTATAGGCTTTATAGAAATTCAATATCGTCTTTAGTTTTCCTGTAAGCTGCCTGGGAAGTTTTAACTATATGCAGTTTTGTTGTATAGTTTTTGTTTGTTTTGTGTGTATAAATCAGATAAAAATTAAAATTGTATAATCAAATATGGTTTGAATTTAACTACGTTTATTATTCTTACTTATCATCATTTTTTACATTTATTATTCCTGCAATTATTTTTAACTTCCTGCTAAGAAAAACTGAAAATTTTCAGAAATCGGGAAGTTATTGGTTTCACCCCGATTTTCGAAAATCGAGTTTTTGTCAGATCTCGACGTTTTGAGGTCCTAAGAAGCTATTCTGACTATTCCCACGATGGTGTCCGTATGGCTGTATGTATGTGTGTGTGTGTGTATATATGTGTGTACGGTGTATGTAAACCTCTCATAACTTTTGAACGGCTTGACCGATCGAAACGCGGTTTTCGGCATTCTAAAGTGGTTGACTCAACTTAGATTTGAGAATTAGAATCGATTTGGCCCGGTAGATTTTGAAAAAATCTCAAAAATAAAATTTTCAAAAATGTTTTTTTTGGAATACCTTTTAGACTATTGAACCGATCAATTCCAAAATCTAATCAGCTCTTCTCCTTATAAAACAACGTTGATCGTCGCAAAGCGCATTAAAATTGGTTAATTCGTTCGAGAGATATCGATTTCAAGATACTCGCAAAAAAGTGTTTTTTTGAAATAACATTCAAAATTCCTGTCGGATCGATTTTTAGTACTAAGATAACTATTTGTACTTAAAAAACTGCGTTGAATGCCGTAAACCGCATCAAAATCGGTTGATTCGTTCAAGAGCTATCGATTACGAAAAATTCGCAAGAAAGAGTTTTTTTGAAATAACATTTAAAATGTTTGTCGGATCGATGTTTGGTACAAACATAACTTTTTGTACTTGAATAACTGGGTTGAATGCTGTAAACTGCATCTCGATTGGTTCATTTGTTCAAAAGATATCGCAGTTCAAAAATTACAAAAAAAGTGGTTTTTTTAATATAAATTCGAGATTTTTCACCTAATCGTAGAGCTCAAAAATGTATGTGTATAATATTTTGAGCTTGGAGAGCTCAAAAAATTAACTAATACGTATATTTTTTGAGCGCTTTAAGTTCGAAAATAGCGGGAAGTTTCAGGGATGGCCTGCAGGGTCATCCGATTTTCAGATTTTTTTTTTTAAATGCATTAATCGATCGAGGAATGTTGTGACATTTTTGAGGAATATTTTGCTTACGACAATTGATTATTTCATGCCTCTGCAGATTATTGTAGTACCGAAAACAATTTGCTAAGAGGTCAGCTTCAAATCGAAAAACTTTCAGAAACATTGTCAAAGTTTTTCTATTCGACAACGGTTAATAATAATTGATAATAATAATAAAGATTTACAACTAAACTTAATTATTTTGAGCAATAAATATAGTAATGAATGAGAGAAAATAATTCACTATCAAACAGTTTAATAAAATACAAGTCATTTAAAAAATACATATGTATGTTATAACGCGTAATTTATATTTAATGTAGCTCTTAATTGTTTCTTGTTGGATCCAAATACAACGTTTGCTATAATTTTTTTTTGCAACCTCAAATCTCAGTGAATTGTAGAAAACGGGTCTTTTACATTTAAAAATGTGAAAATATGTACTTTAGGGGGTTGTATAATTGACAGAAATTTTAAATTAATTGCAGGAAGACATTTACGTAAAGTAAAAGACACTGTGTGTCTGATATATTCAAGAAATAGTTGAATCGAATTCCTGGGACCTAACAAGAGTCCATTAAAAACTCGTCCTCGATTTTTTAAGTAACTACACTAATTTTCTATATTTTTTTTCTAGTAAAATAAAATGGAAATAATTACAGGTCGTGCAATAGTTATTTATGTATATATAAATTATGTATCTGTATCTTCTAACAAGGAATGTGCGTTAGTTAACAACATGTTTTCTTTTAGCTGACTCACCTGTAAATGTTAGGGTTAAGGTTAGTAAGTAGCACACTCTATAATTTAAAATGGAATGAAATGTTCTTCATTTTTTTCTTGTAAAATTTACAAATTAAATTTTTTAGGAAACTTACACTTAATTTTTCATAAAACTGAACAAGATGGTGACCAGAGCAAATCTGAAATGGTACTAAGACAAAGCTAAAACAATCCTCAAATTATAGTTAGTTAATATTAATTTTAAACAAAAAAAAAAAATCGTTGCCTATAACCATATTGCACAAAGTCTATAACACAATGGCATTTGAATCATTAATAAATTCTACAGAATAATTATAACAATAAAAGGAGGATTGTATAGGCTCTTCTTTTATCCACGACCTTGCCCATCCTGCAGATGATCTTATTTTACAATCTAAAAAATGTTTAAAATTTAATAACTCATCCTCGTTGGAATTTCGGGGAGGATGCACAACTTCATATAAAAGCAAACTGCCGAATATTCAGAGACATCATTTGATCAATTCTATTATATCCATTACAACTAGTTCTAATTCAACATGAGACAGGTAAGTGACATTTTAGTTACGTTCAATTGTTACAGCATTTTTCTTATCAGCATTCTTTCAAGCTGATAAATTGTGAAATCATATTTCACGTTTTCAAAAATTATAATGCACAAGTTTTGTGTGAAATGAACTTTTTGGAATAGATCCTTTTCGCAAAACATCAGTAAGTTCATACCTTTTCCACTACAAAAAGATACCTTTACAAAATCAAACTGTCGTATTAATTATCAAAATCAAAATCTTTAAAATAAATTTTATTAGCTTTTGATAATTTATTATGATTATAATAAAATATGTTATTAAAATTTGTTGAAATTTAGGTATAACTAGCAAAAAATTAAAATTACACAGATCTTCCAATAAAAACTTAGTTAAAAATTATGTTGAAGAAGAAAAAAAATAGTTTTTGTATAAAGCACTGCACTGAGTGTACTGTAGTCGGGCAGCTTTAAGATTGCAATTTTCTTAAAGAATCAAAGCCATATAATTTTATTCGTTTTAATTGTCAACATATCCAGTTGCGCATAGGTATACGCAAGTATATATAGTATGTTAGATAATTGTAGCGTAGGATTGAGTTATATTTGGTTCTCTTTTTGATAATAATTTCTTGTACACGGTGATCATTTTAAATGCCTCACTCGATTTAATTGCATGATTTTGCATCTAGAAAAAGATACAAAATTATCCGTATGTATTTTTTTCTGATGAATCCAAATTCGAAAAGTAAGAACAATTAACGCCCTGTATATTAATGTAGAAATGGATGTGTGACATTCAACTGATTATAAATGCGTCTCTCACATATTTTTCAGTTCTAGTTTAAACGGAAATTACTTAAACTTTTTTACTTTAAGTGATACACTTTGTATATTACAGTTAGTTTCAGGAAAATTTCTTTCTGTATTCTCAAATCAGTCAGAATTTCGTTAACAACATTCTTGTGAAATCGGTAATACTAGATACAAGTGATAACAACTGATGACAATAATTATTATATTGGTAGATTTTTGAATTTTTGAAGAGCTCTTGAAACTGTTGATAGAGAATTACTGGTAAGAAAACTTCAGAAAATTGTTATTCGTAATACAGCACCAAAGTGGTTTAAATCTTATTTATCTAGTCGTTATCAAAAAGTAAAATATGCATATTTTGTATCTGATCAACTAGAAAATTTAAATGGTCTCAGGGTACCGCCTTGGGTCCTATTTTGTTTCTATTATATATAAATGATATTGTAAAATATGTAAAAAACGTGTAGTATAAGTATGTTTGCCGATGATACTATGACGAAATGAAATATTTAGGAGTCATAATAACAGTGGCGGTTGGTGAAATTTAGGCTATGTCATATCTTAGTATTGGAGCATGGGACCCAATAAATGACTGATAATTTCAGGCGTAACTATCAAGACTAATTAAGGAAGTTTTGCAGAAAAAAAATTGCGATTGAAATTTGCGAAAGAAAGTTGGAAAAATTGAGAGCCTCCAAGATTATTTTTTAAACCATTTGTAAGATACTTGCGAAAATTTTGTTCCCAGAATCAGGTGTATGTATTTTCCACCATGACAAATTTCAGGTTTCATCAAAAAATTTTGGTTTTATATAAAGTTACGCCGTTTTAAAATTTTATTTTACATTCATTTTTCACTGTGCATATTAACTATGTTAAGAAGATGCAGAGAAAATTTGGTCAAACGCTTTCGCCTCTGTTTACAGTCAAACGGTAATGTTTTGAAACATCTGTTGTAAATAAAATCGATGGAATTACTTTAATTTTCGGAATAAATAAATTATTTAAATATTTTTATTTGTTTTCATAGATGACTTGTTTTAACAGATACATTTGTGTTAATTTAAATTTAAACCCCAATATCTAAAATAAAAGATAATGACAATATATTATACCCCCTTGGAGTGACAGCTACTCCTTTAAAATTTTTAAATGGAACGAGGGTACGTGTGATAGCTTAATTGAAAGGGATTTTAATTCTCTGTCCAGCAATATAAAAATTTTTGAATTTCTTAAAATTTTTTATTGACAAATGTTACATTTTTAATGTTACTAAGTAAACAAAAGAACATGAAACAGTTTAAATCAAATGTTCAAATTGGACGCCCGTTGCTTCTTGACAATAATGGAGGCGATGCTGAAATTCTTCTAAAACATTTTGTACCATTTCCAGGGTGATTTGATTAATTTCTTGACTTATTCTCTTTTAAATCATCGACGTCATTTGGTGTGTAGAAGTAGACTCTCGATTTTAAGTAACCCCAGAAAAAATAGTCAAGCGGGGTCAAATCGGGAGAACGGGCAGGCCACTCAATTTCACCGCATCTACCGATCCACCTATTGGGATAAACTTGATTCAGATAGGCTCTTACTTCCAATGCAAAATGTGGTGTAGCTCCATCCTGCTGATACCAAATATTTCTATCAATTTTATTAGGGTTGTCATCATCTGGGAAAAGTATTCTTTCACTTTGGAACTAAGAAATTTTGCAAGAAATTCAAGTAACGCGTGCCAGTTAAGTGCTGTCGAAGGAACATGGTCCGATAATTTGAGAATTTATAATTCCAGCCCAAACGTTCACCTTCTCAGGATATTGAGTATTGGCCTCCATCATCCAACGTGGATTTTCTGTACTTCAGTATCTACAGTTCTGTTTGTTGACTTATATCTTATATTGCTGGACCAAGAATTAAAAACCCTTTCAAATGAGCTATTACACGCACTCTCTTTCCATTTAAAAATTTTAAAGGAGTAGCTATCACTCCAAGGGGGTTGAAGGGGAAGGTGTAAAATTATGCTCAAAAAATGTCATTTTGGAATTAAAAATTGACATGTTTCAGGATTTTACTCTTGTAACTTGTAAATTACGTAGATAATGAATTTATCCATTAGTTATGGACCTCACTGTATATTTCTAAAGTCAGTCATTTATTTTATTAATTTATATTTATTATTCTATTTTTAAATTGAGCTAATATACAGGGTGTATCACGTTAAATAAAAAAGTTGTAGTAATTTCTGGTTTACCGGAAGTGTAAAAATTGCATTGCATTGCAAGTGCGATACGCAAATATCATGTGGAATATCACATGCTCATTTCCTCATTAATATACAGTGTGTCAATTTTTACATTTTCCATTTTTGCAGCCATAACTTTTTTGTTTGGCATCCAATTGTTTTTTCTTTTCGAATTTGGATTCCTCGGAAAAAATACATAAGCGAGTTTTAGAAATTTTTTCCTAGGTAAAAAATCAAGCAATGAAATTGAGTGACGTATTTAAAATGATCACCCAGCACAGCCTAGCTGGACAAATATCTAAATTTTCTTTAATAGGGATCAACCATTTATTGTCGGTTACTAACTCCTCCCTGAGTAGTTTTTGTAATTACAGGATTATATCGTAATCGTTCTGAAATAATATTTGTATACATAAAATATAAATGTATACATTATGTTAACTGATTTCCAAAAAATTGATAAGTGCAAGTCATGAGGCAACCTACATTTTGATTTAAATTTAAATGTGTCAAATAGATGTCAAAAGTTAGTAATTTGAAAATAATTGTAAAATCAATTTTAAATGTTGCTGATGACCAAAAATGTATAGGATAAGTCACGTAAATGTTATTTTTGTTATTTTTAACCCAAATAGCTCGTCCAAAAAATATACTTGAACCATTTTTAATGCTAATTTTACATCTGTGACGTTTTCCTAAATATGTGTAAAGTATACAGAATGAAACAAAAAGTATGATTTTTTTTTAAATAACCCACTGTATATTTCTATATATTTGAACTTGTCTATTTTTTCTAATTGTAAAAATAAAAAAATATTGGATTATGGTTTTTATAGCAAAAAAATAAAACAATAAACGGTAGCTATCCCCATCTCACTCTTGATGGTCGAACTCTGGAATGTAGATCTGAAAGTAAGTTTTTAGGTTTATCGTTTGATGAAAAACTAAATTGGGATGCTCATATTCGGAATCTTTCTACTAAATGCAAGAGGGAACGTAATTTATTAAGATATACATATGGCGGGTATAAAATGGGGAGCAGATAAGCAAATGCCACACAGGGTTTATAGAACTATGATTTTAGCAAAAATGGACTATGGGTGTATACTATATGCATCGGCACGTAAATCCCGACTCAAAGTCTTGGACAGCATCCACAGTATGGGTTTAAGACTGGCGTTGGGGGTTTTTCCGCACTAGTCCGTATATCTATTTATGCTGTGAAGCTGGAATTCCGCCTTTAAAATACCGGAGGAATCAGTTTTTATTATGTTATGGGACTGCAATAAGGGCACAGCCAGACCATCCCAATCATAAAATCCTTTTTGATAGTAACCTTTACGCCCTATATGAACATCGACCTACCATTACAAGACCAGTTAGCGTGAAGCTTTATGAATTGATGAACTCGATGGGTGAATACTTTCCGCTAGTTTATAATTTAAGTCCAGGTGAAATACCTCCGTGGAAATTAATACGTCCAAAGATTCACCTAGAGTGTACAGTCTACAAAAAGATGAGACTAATCGACAATTGTTGCTAGCAACATTTAATTCAGTGGTGTATTCTTACCGTGGATGTGATAAGCTTTACACAGATGGGTCCAAATTAAATCAAGGTGTAGGTTCTGCATTCTCTGGCGGTATCGACACGCATAGTTGGACATTACCTACAATTACCAGCATTTATACAGCTGAACTCTATGCTATTTGGTAAGCTATATGATATACAGAAATGGACAATTTCAATATTACCCTTATCTGTTCTGACTCACTTAGTACCTTACAAGCATTAGCTGATATTTTCACAGTAGATCCACTAGTAAAATTCATACTTGTACGTTATGCTGGATACTCAGGGTAAAAAAGTTTGTTTTGTTTCGATACTCAGTCATGTAGGCATACGCTGGAATGAACTTACAGACAGGGCAGCCAAAGAAGCGGCAGGTAACAACGCACCAGAAAACATTCCGATACGAAACACTGATGTAAAAATTCATTTAAAACAAAATACCTTAAATCTATGGCAAACAGAATGGAACGGTGTTGACGCCAAATTAAAGGAAATCAAACTGGAAGTGGGTAAATGGACATGCATGGAGTCATTTGGTAGAAGGGAGCAAACTGCAATAACAAGACTGAGGATTGGCCATTCGGATTTAACATCGAGCTATTTGTTAGCAGGCCGTCATCCACCACGATGCGAAGATTTCAACGTACCAGTATCTGTGACACACATTTTGTTCAAATGTCCATGATATAAGCACCATAGAAGACGAATAACAATTCCGGATCAACTCAACTCCCAAGCATAGATTGCTTGGGAGAATCTCGCTAAATCTAAGAAAGACACTAGAATTCTTAGGAGCTACCAATCTACTGTCTAAAATCTAACATATATGTTATATATTCATACATAGAATATGAAGTTTGTTTTCATGTTACAAGATTATTGTTGTTGTTGTTATTGCTGGTGATATTTAAATTCTTCTTTGTCACGACTTAAAAAAAAACAGTTAAAAAGAGAGGAACATAGAACAGATGCGACTAATGACCTGAATAGTCAATGTCGCTATATATTAAAAAAATAATAATAAACGGTAGCTATAACAAAATAATATTATCAAACGAACAACAATAACATCATACTTCAGTATTGTCCAGGGAAAAAAGGCCCGGGGGAAGATTGTCGTTTCTGCATTCCATTCATAATAAAGCGTTAATTTTAGTGCATGGCCAATTTTTGTGACCGTTTGCATCCACACCTACTCATTGGGAGAACTTTCTGTGAAACCATTACTAGGAATACCTAGTACATGGTTTCACAGAAAAGCTGTCAGTTTATCGACAATGCTCTCCCTTACCGCTCGAACCTTCTTCCCCGGCGGGACTCTAACATAACAGATAAAAGTAGTATAACAATTATATCATATTATCTTCAACATAACTCCCATTATTTTCTATGCATTTGAAACATCGTCTCAAAAAATTGGATATGACTTTTTCAAACACCGTCTCACTCTTTCAAACACTGCCTCATCCTGGTTAAACAAATTTATTGCCTCCCTTATTAGATATTTAAGTTGTTCAGTGTCCTTTAAGAGTTCTTTAGGGTAATTATTATTTTTGAGAGCCTACCTAAAGATGGAATGGTGTGAATTTATTTTTTTAAGGTCCGCATAACACTGCTTATATTTAATTCTTTAGCTACAAAACAAGTAGACAGATTTGGATTTTCTATGAAAGACAATAAAATATTCATCTGTATTTCCTCATCAAGAACAGTTTTTTCTTTTTCATCTGGTTTTATTTTTTAATGAATTATTATCATAAAATTTATTATAAATTTGCTTAAATGTCGTTTTAGCAGGCGCAGTCTGATTCGGGTATCTTATAAACTCTGCTTTTGAGCGGTCATGTTTTTATTACGATATAAATATATTTCTAAAGTCGTACGCCTTTCTTCCAAATTTCAAATATACAAAAATTTAAAGGTAGTATCATTTAAAAAAATCATACTTTTTTCCCCACCCTGTATATTTTACACATGTTTAGAAAAATCTACATTAAAAATCGTTCAAGTTCATATTTGAACGAACTATTTGGGTTAAAAATTACAAAAAATAACAGGAGGTTAACATTTATGTGTATCTGTAACTCTTTGTAATCATTATTGCATCAAGTAAAAAATCCCAAACATGGTGAAATGTAAAATTTAAAAATAATTGAAAATAATCGTTGAAAATTGACAAATAATAGTTTATTTTTACAAACAAAACATGAAATATGGTGGCTTCTGATTGCAAACACAAACGTAGTTTTCCACGAAACACCAAAATACTATATACTGCCAACCAAGTTCCAAGTTGGCACCATCTGGGGATGATTAAAACAGTTTCAATCATCTCCAGATGATGCCAACTTGGTTGGCGAAACATACGCGCTGCAAAAATACAGTGTGCCATTAAAAGGCGATATTATTTCCGGTGAAATTGGAAACTAAAAATTTTTTTTGTATCAAATAATATCAATTTTATATAATAATATACAACAGCAAGTTCTCAGTAATTGTTGTCTATAGTGACATAATATAAATACGTTTTACAAAACTATAAAATAAATGTTTTAAGGACTGTGTTGACACAAATGAATTACGCATATTTTTCTACATACCTTTACCTAAACGAACAAGTATTGTTATTTAGACCACTTGCACACATAATTCTTGTGATATTTTTCTTGTAATTTTCTTGTTAATTTATTAGCATGCTGGAATTTTTTAATTACACTTAATAAGCTTAATGCAATATTAATTCATTAAGTATAAAGTGTGAAATGTAAAAATGCATTGTAACATTAACAATAATATCTCTCATACGAAAATAAATTAATTGTGTAATATAATTCAAAAAGATTATTACCTAAATGTTGTGACTAGATATCATTATGCAAATATCTTTGTAGAGTAGATCATCTCTTTTAATATTTAAAAGAGATATTTATTTTATTTAATTTGTTATTTTTAATAAATAATCTAAAAATTGCTAGAAATGAATAGCAGGGAAAGGAAACTAGATAGATCAAAGTCTAGGACCTATTACTGCTTCATGGTTGACAGAAAGGCATCGTAGACAAATAAAAGCAAAAGTATAAAATGAGTAATGAAATACATACCGCTTGATACAATGTATTATTCAAAATGATTGTAGTCTGCCATCGTAGACGACGGGTAGTATCCGATGTCAATGTAAATCTATTGACTACTATGAAATTCTGTAACAAATAAATCCAAGTCAGCATGAACTTTAATCAATTAATCAAATAATACGCAAAAAAAATTATAACTACTAATTCAGTGCTTACGACTTTAATGCCTACGTTATTGGTATTGTAAAAAACGAATCTAAAAACTTGACAATCTTAATCCTATAGAAGTAACACATAAATATATCAAGATTTCTGGATTCTTTCTACTACCCGTCATCGAAACTGAGGTAGACACTACTATCGAAAACCTCTCAAATAGGTCAACGAAAGATGTATGTGGAATCAGTTATAAATTATTAAAATTAATTAGCGAAGGAGTCATTGATCCACTTACAATCATTATAAGTAAATTTATAAAAATAAAGGTTCTAAATGCTCTATGAACAATCATCGTCTCGATTATATTACGGGTGTTATTTTATCGGTCACCAATTTAATGTGATTTTAATTATCAAATAATTAGATTTGTTCTCAGAATGATAAATCTGTCACCAACTTGTTAACACCAAACTATTTTGAAACGATTATCTATAAATTAATGTGCAATCATCCGAAAACGTAATTAGTCACCAAATAATTAGATTTGTTCTTAGAATGATAGATCTGTTACCAACTTGTTAACACCAAACTATTTCAAAACGATTATCTATAAATTTATGGTAAATCACACGAAAACGTAATTAGTCACCAAATAATTAGATTTATTCTCAGAATGATAGATCTGTTACCAACTTTTTGTATCGCTTTGGCTGCATCACAAACCATAACCTGTGGTTGTAAACAATGTGAATACAAAGTTTCAATATTATCTTTAATTGCACCAAACAACAATTTGAGTTCATTTTTTTCCTCATTAGTTGCAACCCCTAAGCCAAACGGATGAAACTTTCTATTTTTATCTGTACTTCCAACCACAAAAACTGGAAAACCTTGCCACACCAATTTATATGTGGCATCAGCATGAATGTTTTTCACATCGCGAGCTAATTGCAACAAAAATGTTGTAGACAACGCAAATCTACATTTAGGTGAATCATTTTCTTCATCTTTTTCGATAATCTCATATCCAATAACATAAACTTCATGCATACTTTCAGGAATTGTTGAATGAGATGATAACCAAGATTTCAATTCACCCAAACTAATTGTTGGACCCACATATTTAACACGACGTCGGTCATTTAAATACGTTCTTAATTGTGGCACTTTTGGCATCGTAATGCCTTCAATTTTGGCCAGATTACTCATTATTGCTTTCGGTTTGAGATGTAAGTCATATAGTTTATTTATTTCCTCCTTAGTCCTGTCGCTCAACCTATAATTAGAGAGCAATTTTGATTCGTGATCATGATCTGATTCTGTACGATGCCGCATCGAATAATAAATAAAGCTGAGCTTCCGTTTGACTTTATTGCATCTATACTATTTCTTCACACCTTCTTCAACTACATGCTTTCGAAGTAAAGACCAAGTGTTTTCTGTTGTAATAAAATCTTCAGCATTTTTTTACGCTTTCAAACTTTTTAAGAAACGTCCAAACCTTATTTTCTGTCCGTCTTTTCTTTTGTTCCATAATTTCCACGAACTCTGAGTATTCCTCTTCTAACTCTAGTAAAGGTACTTCTTTCTGTACAGATGTTGAATTTGTCGATGGAATTACACTGTTTTCACAACTACTTGATTCCATATTTACATACACAACCAGTCAGATACCAAAAAACAAGAAAAATTAGCTCGAAACAATGAAATATTGCAACACAAAACAGTAAACGTGACAAGTGAATAACTAAAGTAAACAAGAACATTGACCAAATGCCGCGAGCCTATGCTTCGAGCGCTGATTAATCATTCTTCGCAACACGCCACTTTGGCTCCGCCTTAATTGCTCCATTAATTTTGAAAAGAAAACTATAAAATTATTAACGAATCCTAATATTTTGATAACTAAACGAATTAATTGTTGCTACTATGTTGGCGATAAAAAAAGAATAAAACATACATCGTAATAAGGTTTAGAAACATTTTATTTGGTGACATATCTATTATTTTAAGAACATAGTTATTATTCCAAACGTAAAACATTTTCATTGGATATAAGTTACGATGATTATTCGTTTATTTTGGATACAAACTGTTATAAATTTGGATAGACATGTTTGGAGACGCTTATGTTAATCTGAGATAAAAAATAATTTCTGGGATTGAATTCCATAATCAGAGAATTTCGTTTGATGACAAATATTTATTATGATGACAAATAAATTTATTCCCTTATATTACTATCACTTTCAAAACCAATTGAAGTAGACTAACATATTATCTTGAAAATTAATATAGCTCAGTCAGTTTTCGGAAAAATATGTACACTACAAATGCATTAATTCGAATGGTAACACATATCCTTAATTATTTCGAGGGGGGTGAAGTAGTGTCTGCACTGTTTTGCGATCTCTTGAAGGCTTTTGACCGCGTGTCACACCAAATTCTTTCCCAAAAACTAAGCGAGTATGGAATTATGGGTACTGGGTTTACTTTTATTGTATCATATCCACAAAATAGACAACAAATTACAGATTGTAACGGAATGATGACGTGTGCAATGAATATAGTCGCAGGCGTTCCACAGGGTTCTATAATAGGGACACTTCTGTTAATATTATTTGCAGAGGTAGAATTTACCAATCGGATATGAAGTAAAACCAGGGTGGGCTTTAGGTGGTTATGAGTCAGATTTGCATGCATATATGGAAACGATATCTTACCTTGAATTTTTTTTTTAGCGAATTCCGTATTATCCAAAGTTGATAAAGACAATTTATTATAAACACTTATTCAAAGAGAATTGGAGGTATAGGGGGGATGTACATAACACGAAACTACACACACAAGTATTTTTTACTGCGTTTATAAGAATAAAAGTGTATTATTAATATCTGTTCTAAATGTTTTGTAGTTAAACTTCGGCGCCTTTCGTTGAAAATCCATTTATATTGCGAGAAGGACCGCTCGACATCGATAGATGTAACTGAAGCATATTTAAAATATGTAAACTTTCGCAAAGTCACCACATTCATGCCCGGTGTAGCAGAGTCTACTTCTTTGTTGTTTAAAAGGTGTATTACATCTGTCATTGTAACATCCAGGATTTTTTAAAAACAGTTTGCATTTCGTTTGTACCCTCGCAGCAATTTCTCCCTGTAATTGAAAAATATATTGTACAAGATCAAACACAATGTTTATTGCATCAACTGTAGTAAATTCTGATTCTGGCTGATATTGAGAGTCCCGTTTAGCTAGAAGAATTCGTGAAAAGCTTCCAGATTTTCTTGAACAGTTGGATCCATATATGCTTGTTGAGCATGTGAAATAGCAATTGCATCATTTGGATTTAATTGCTGTATTAGCGATTTCACATTTTCAAAATGACAGTAATAGTACGATGCCAAGTTCCCCATCGTGTTATAACGGGCTGTGGAGGTAATGGAGTATTTGGTAGAATTTCATGTAATAACCGTACACGACTTGGTGCTTTAAGAAAAGCTTTCTTTACACTAGATATCAAATTTCAACATTAGGATAGCACCCCTAATAGCTTCAGCAATCCTATGAAGCCCATGTGGTAAACATATTACATGAAATATATTCTGATATGTTTCCTTCACAATTCTGCCAGCAGCTTCATATAATTCACTCCATCGGTAAGAAATAATAAAAAATTGTCTTTATTTTCTGCATATTTGTCACTCCAAAACTTTTGTAGACTTGAATTCACTACCTCCACTATTTTTTTAGTAACTACGTCCGAATGCATTCACTTTATGCAAGATACCGTTTGATCGTGTTATATGTTTTTCCCTCCACGCTAGACCCGGCCGTTGGCCTTCAGTAATGTAAATTACCAATATACTGTAATTTAAAAGAATCTAGTACGCATTACGTTTTAATATAGTTTAGTGCATTTCCTGACAAAACTAAGTTACCATGAACATTGTAAAATTAAATAAAATGCACTTAATATGTTTTTGTAGTTTGGGAATGTTTAAGTGTGTGTTTGCAATATATTATATTATATCTGTAAAAGCCATCCCTGGGAACCGATCGGTAAATCCCACGTATGATTATTTGTGAACGACTTACTAAGTCATCTGCATATCGTAAGCACGATTCAGTATTCAGACGACACCACATTGTATAAGAACGATAATGATATTGATAAATTAAAGAGCATTTCATCGAATTCCACAAAACGAAGAAAGAGAATGGTTCGCATGTAATAAACTGTCGCTAAATGTAAATAAGACCATACATATCAATTTTTCTCTAAAGATATTTTTTGTGAGGTAAATTCAGTTAAATTTCTAGAAAATATTGAAAAAATAAAAAACCGGTCAAAAACTGGCTGGGTTTAAATCTAGCCGAAGAGTCATGTAGGTCTGTATTTCACGAATTGCAAATTTTAACCTGGACTAATTTTTGAATAATTTTGCACTGAAAATAGTTGTGCATAATTCAGTCGTCAGTTACAATTTTATTTAGTTTTGACCCTGAATACTAACTACAGCCTATTACGGTCTTCACATATTGGGAATTTTGAAATATTCATCCATTGTACTTCCATTATACATGTAAATTCCTACCTTATTTGAACATTAATTTCTGTATAAATAAAAATAGTTTGTGGTAATGGTCTTTCTTTACTTTACAGGTAATATTCTCGTTGGCCTTAGTCGGTTTCGCAGCATGCGCTCGCCTTGATTACCTTCCGCCTGTACAAGGATCTAGGTCTTTCTCTGGTTCCGGTGCCTTCCCAGGGTCAGGAGCATTCTCAGGATCAGGAGCTACCTCTGGATCAGGATCCGGGGCCTTCCCAGGAGCTGGAGTTGCTGCTGGTGCTGGTGCTGGTGCTGGATCTGGTGCATTCTCCGGTTCTGGTCGCCAAATTCCAATTCTTCGTTTCGACGACAAAAACGATGGAGAGGGTTCCTACAGTTACGCCTATGAAACAGGCAACGGAATTTCTGCCCAAGAGCAAGGTGACGCTAGGGGAGATGGAACCAAAGCCCATGGAGGTTTCTCCTATACATCTCCTGATGGACAACAAGTTCACATCCAATACACTGCTGATGAAAATGGTTTTCAAGCCCAAGGATCTCATATCCCAACCCCACCACCAATTCCAGAAGAAATCCAAAGAGCCATTCAGCAAAACTTAGCTGACGAAGCTCGTGGAATTGTAGATGATGGTCAGTATAGGGATGACTCTTCTGGACAGTATAGAGCTGACTCTTCTGGACAATACAGATCAGGCTCATCTGGACAGTTTGGTGGTACAAGTTTCAGTCAGGGACAAGGTGGCGGATACAGATATTAAAGTTTAGTGAAGTGTTTTTGCCAATTATAGTATTATGTGCATAGTGAGATTTTGTATATTTATAAAATAAAGAGATTATTACTGAATAATTCTTTTAAAAATATTACCCCCATCGCTTAATGTAAACTGCTACAATCTTTTTTTATATGACAGTAGAGCCTCAGATGACCGAATTTTTCTTATTTTTTTAAATCATCGATATCTTCAACTATTGGCATAGAGCAGCTACTGGTATTGCGATGGAACATTTAAAACTGTACCAACTGTATTATATTCGCTGTATTTTGCTTGATGCCAAGTAAACGAGATTTTATTTACGAAAAAGTGTTCAATGAGCTGCGTAATTAAAATAATAATTTAAATCCAGAAACAGTTACGGCAGATTTTGAAGTTATATATCAATGCTTTTAAAAAAAGTAGTCCCAGATGCACATCAACCTCAGATTAATAATATAAAGATAAGTAATACCCATAAGAGATACGCTGATTATTATGGCCGATACATAAACAACAATTTGCATGTTTACATATCAACGTATCCAAAACAAACCAGGGGCGGCTCAAGGCTTCAGCATTTATTTTAATGCATCTGCATAACTTAAAATTTAATAGGTATACAAAATTTATTTGTTTGAGTAATGTATTTTGCTATTCTGCTGTTGTTATTTTAATCTCTGTGATAAGTGATAAGTGATAAACTTTAATTTTGTATTATTGGATATTGATAAAGATTTATTTAGTGAATATTTATTGAGAAACGATGAATAATAAATGTGTAGTGTGCAGCCAAAGAGGAAAACAACGGGGTTGTGTATCTTTCCACAGGTAAGTAAACAAAATAGATCAGGGTCGGCATAATGCATGAATGCGACAGTGTGAAAGCTCAAAAACAACTAAAATTAATGTTAGCTTTACAAAAAATAGGAAACAATATTTCATTCCATTTGAACACTAAAAAATCAACATTTTATTAAAATAGATACTTATACAAAAAATATTTATTTTAACTTGAATGGAAAGTCCATTCTTACGGTAGCTCACAAACCGTAGATGTTTTAAAGTCTGTTGATATTTTTTTAATTAACTTAAAGTGAGAAGGAATTAAATTTTCAGTGCTGAAATAAATGAGATTTCTTTGAAATATACAAACCTACATCACTGCAATAAAAGTAACATATCAACAAAACAGTTGATGCTCTGTAGGTACCTATCTACTTGATATTATTTCATGAGGCATGAATGAGTGACTACTTGGTATATTATTAATTTTCAGTATAATTCTCTACGAACATGGACAGTACGTGTAACGAAGTGGTGACAGTGTTGGCAAGGAAAAAAAATAAAACAGTATTGATTTTCAACACTTTTAATCCAGATCTTATAATATTATAATCACTTTTTTTTTAAGTGTTGTGAACACATATAGTGCCACTTACTGGCATTTTTCATTTTGAGGGCTCCAACCAACTTTCTCTTCTCCCAGATGCTCGGGAAATCTGAAAATAAACACATTTTTTAATAACAGCCTTTAAAATTAAATTAAAAAAATATCAGTTGACTTTAAAACATTTACAATTTGTGAGCAACCTTATGAATGAAATTTCCATTGAAGTTAAAATAAATATTTTTGTATAATAATCTTTTTTGACAAAATGTGGATTTTTACGGTTCAAATGGAATCAAATGTTGTTGTTTTTGTTTTTGTAAAGCCTTCATTAATTTTAGTTATTTTTAAGCTTTCACACTTTCGCATTATGCCAGCCCTGGTCTGTTTTGTTTACTTACCTCTGAAAAGATAAACAACCCCGTTATTTTCCTCTTTGACCGTACACTACACACTTATTAGTTATTGTTTCTCAATAAATATTTATAAATAAATTTTTTATAACTAAAAATCGATTACTAATCACAGTACCAAATGATGAAACTTTAAAATCACTTAAAAACACAGATTAAAATGACAACCGTCGTCTTACAGAAAACTATTTGTTGTCTAAACGGTGATAGATCGGCATCAATCGGGTTTCTTCGTGCTGTGTTCATGATTCTGACCAATAGGAATAAAACCAGCGGTAATAGTTACGTATCTCGCGTGGGATTTTAGATAAATCAGACAAATTTTTATGTCTTGTTACTCATCTTCTAGTATTATTAATTTTGAGACATCAACGCAGTAGTGTTTTTCACTTATTCCAACATTTTTTGAGAAAAATTCAGCAAATTTCAAATATCAGACAAAAATGGCGATTCTCAATATACCTTGAATATTTGACAGTTACTGTCCTTAAGTATGTTGCTCCAGATGAAATAGTCAAAGATAAGCTTTGACTACTGAAGATTTAATTGGTGGTCATTTTTTTTGAGAACAGTATGGAGAATATTCAAGATTTATTGGATTATTTTGAAGACAATTATATTGGTCGTCTTGAACGAAATAATGAAAAAAGACGCCCAAGATTTGAAAACAAGTTATGAAACTGCCTTGATTCAGTGATATATGATATTCCTAAAACTAATAATGCCGTTGAATGATGGCATTTAAAATCTTCAAGGGAATAAGCCACTCAACGATTTGGAAATTTATTGATTGGAGCAAAATCGTAATATTTTAAATATTGTACAACAGATTATAGGTGTGGCACCCCAGTCCCCGAGGAAAAAATATAGAGACACGTCAGCTCGTATTAAAGCGATTGTAAAGGATTTTGAAAATAGAAATATTTTGGATTTCTTGAATGGGCTTGCTCATAATTTTCAGTTAAATATCTAGTTATGAAATATTATCTATAATAGTTTGTTAAATAAATTACAACAAAGCACTGCTCCATTTTTGTCTCTTAGAATTAGATATTTTTACTATGGTCCATTTAATGAACAGATAGAATTATGCCCCGCCCATAAATTTGCGCCAAATTCAAATAGAATTTTGCTGTTGGTCGTATTTTTTAAACCCATATCATAAGATAAACTTAACTTGATGTTAATAACTGATATTTTTGCTTCTTTTAAGCCACCTGTACACGCACTAAGAATAAAAATAACAAAACGAGTATTACAGACTTTTGAAGTTCAAGGTAAGAACTAAATATCTTGTAAGTTTCATATTTTTATCTCGTAGCCAACATATTCATATTATAGCCTAAATAATGCGATTTTTTAAACTTTCAAAATTTCAAGCAGAGATTTTTTTTATAAAGAGTAGGCCGAACGAGTCAATTGTGGGTTTTATTTGTTCCACGATATGTGCACTTGATCTCTGAGAAATATTAGCTGTTTGCATTCAAGAGTCGAGACACTGGAGTCAGTTAAAAATCGTGAAAAATCAGTAAAATACACGTATTTTCAGCACCGTGATATTTTTCGGGGATATTGATAGTGTGAATTTATATTCTTTGTACAAAAACTACTATCTTTCAGCTTTGAAATGCCATCTTGAACGTGTAGATATCTTAAATAGAAAAATTTTTACAAGCTAAAAAAATTTTTCTAGATTCTTTGGAACCCTAAAAGAAGATTCTCACAAAGTTTGAGCAAAATCTAAAATAAGCTGGCTTTACCGATTGGACGATTTCGTGTGGAATGACTCATATGCATATTTTTATCTATGCAAATACGTTTTGGTGTTTTGTGGAGATTTCAGTTATTTGTTGTAATTCGTTGTTTCTATTTGCTGTTATTCACATTTACCTAATAAATAGTGCTTTTTTAGCGCTCATACAAACATCTGTATTTATATTAAGGTATGTAATGAAAACGATTAATATTGATTATATCTTATAACCACACTTTTTTTCAGTGATAAATTAACTCCTATTATGAAAAAGTCTATCTGACAGCACATTTTTGTCACTTTGACAGCGATAAAAAAGGTGCATCGTTTTTTATCACCGATAAAAATGCTTGTTCCTCAAAATCAGAGTACATCTAGTAGTCGACGTCACTTTAAAATCTGTCCTGTCAGCTATAATTTTTAAGTATTGTTGAAACTATAAACCTGTACAATATGAGTCGTTTTGGGAAAATTTCAACTGAACAAATTGCAAAAAAAAAAGAAAAATCAATTCAGCAATCCACAAAAAACACGAAATCGTCAATATGGAGACAATTTATGGAGTTTTGTCAAATCCGAAATAACGAACTGTCAGAAATAACTCCATTACAAAATATAGCAGATATGTTAAAGGATTGTGCTTATAATATGAGAAAGAAAAGTGGAGAAGATTATAAAGAATATGCAGTTAAAACAATTTGGAACTCAACTGCGAAGATGATTCAAGCAAAATATTTCAGTGAGTACAATATTAAATTTGATCCTTTTACTGACATAACTTTTACACGAAGCACGTGTATGCAAGGAACAGTAAACGAAAGGAACTACAAGCTATTCCAGAGAAAAGATTAGGCATGTTCTATAGCAATAGACAAAAACGATATACTTAATCTGCAAAATTAGGAATATAGAGAACCAGAAGGATTACAAAAGAGATTCTTTCATAGATTCAAATGAATTAGCTTGGAGAGGATTGAGCAGTAAACTGTAAAACTTACCTTTCAGTGAGTAAAATCAAGATTTTAATTCCACATGGGAATTGATACAATTCATATTTTTAACGGCACAAGGGGTCTAAAAAATTGGCAACAGCAAATGGATGAATGCAGGGATAAAAGTATTTTCCCGTACATTGTGAAAAGTACCTTAGGAAAAAGAAACAAATACATAACATCTGACCGACTTCTTTTAACTCCATCCCTTTTGGAAAAACAAATTGTAGGTTGGTAAAAAAGTTCCATTGGGAATTAATACGATATGTCGGACCAAAAATCCGTCAGCTAAAATTGGACTGGACATCACAAATAAGGAAATTACGAGTCATTCACACCGTGCCAGTACCGTTTCCCATTTAGCCAAAGCAGTAATGTTACCAACAACTTATAAAGATAACCGGATACTCATCATCATCATCAATTAGAACCCTACCTCCAAATTGACCCTGAACATCACGTAAATCTTTAGAACTTGGATGAGCCTCGATATATTGCAAGTTAAAACTTAATATTCGACATGTGATTTAAACTATAAAAATGCGTTTGAATAATTACACCAAACCAAACAATTTATAACAACTGGATTGTTCAATAACTGGTCCTTTAAATACTTATATAAATAAAGGTATTAGTGTTTTGTATTCACATATTCTTGTTAATATATCTTGCCAGAATACGATCTTTTTTTATGGTTTATTTTTAACTCCATTTAGTATTTTTCTTATAACTGTTGAAAATCGCTCGATCTCTCGCAAGATTTTTTCTTGTGTTCTTCTTACAAGCTTTAATTGGCAAACCTTGTTAACCATATATTTCATCCGATAAAATTTTTTTTAACAGTTGAGAAAAAAATTTTTTTTAAAGATATGATACTTAAAGGTATAAATAAAATATATAAAACATTCTAAGACAAACTTTTTATTTAAAATTAAGAAAAAAAATATGTTCCTAATTGAGCACAGTATGCTTATAAGCTGCACCTTAATACATACTTAATTTGTATGAAACTCTACAAAGCAATTGCTTTTCGCATAAGAACAGGTGTACTTTACATTTTTGACAGGTAACTCTATTTTACCCTTGCATCCCACTTTTTTTACATAACATCAGTAACTTGATCAACTCGTGTATTAGGGTGCCAATATCAACTTGCATTTGGCTGTTTTATAATTGACATCCATATGAGGATACCCAAAAATCTTTCTAACTCTTCTTTCGATGCAGTGGCTTGTTAAGCCGTATCTGAGTACTAATTGAAACTGTTTGATAAACAATACTATCTAAAAAGATGACCTCAAAGAAAAACTTTAAAAATTTTATAAGGAGTTGTCAACTTAGGACTTCTGGAGGAAGTAGAGTATTTCCTTGAAACTGGGTACCTTCTGCGTTGGCATTCGTAATAGAATTATTCCATTTGACTTCAGATGCTTTACTTGTCGAGGGCACATTAGGAAGTAGGTTAGCTAAAGGTAATTCATCATCACTACTATAACAAACTAGTTCTTCTTGCTGTGTATTATTTTCCACCAAAATGTTGGACTCATCAATATCATCCTCCGAAATGGAATCCTCGCTGTCAATAGGAAGATCTCTTATGTGCGTTGAATTTTTTCCATAAAAGACTTTGGGTATCAGTGTACTAAATTTCTCTAGGTCAATATCCACAATGAATACCTAAAAAAAGTAAACATCTAAAATCTACCTGCTATGCAAACTGTTCCCCAATCGGGAACATATGTATTCGCCAAAAGAATAATTACATGTCTTCACAAATACATATCACCAGGCCATTCTATACGACAAACAGATATTGAGAGGTTAAAATAATATTTTTACAAAAAAAAACTTACCTACATTGCCATTTATAAAAATTATCGAAAACACGTCTAAATTGCAACAGCTGATCGTTAAGTTATGTCACAGAATACTTTATTTCAATTCTGTCAGAGTGCCTCCTTCTGTTGGAGGACAATTGAACATTATAATGGATATATGTAAATGGCACACGAATAATAGTCCTGGTTTAAAAAACATAATTATCTTGAATCTAAAAAAAATTATTTTTATTCTACAAACCTCCGTATTAAAATATATCCTACCAGTTATACGAAATGCGCCATCGTGGTGGATTTACTTTCCAATAATATTTATATTTTTTATGATGTTATAGACCTACTCGTTTTTTTTGTCACCAAACCTAACGTAATTATTTTAATTCTACAAAATTCAAAAAAAATTATTTGTAGTGTGTGATACGGGGTTTTGCAACCGGAAATTCAATAGGCTCCTCCCCAATTCTATCTGTTCATTAAACGGAGTATGTTTTTATTTAAAATATTATTGATAAGGCATTTTTGTTTAGACATTCTTAACTACATATTTTTGATTAGACATTTTTTGTTTGGATATTTTTATATTTTTTTAAAAGATAACCAAATTTTAAAGCATGACTTTGTTTCGAAGAATAAGTCGAAAACTAATTAAAACACATAAAAGTTATGTCTTACTTTTTCCGTACGAGATAGTACTGTTATGTAGAAAATTTAAAGAATATTTTTCAGTTTTAAGCATTTTTAATTTCTTGGCAAATCCCGTATCGTTATGATTCAAGTCTTCGACTTATTTTTATGCTTTAAATTTTTGCGAATGTTTTTTGAAACACATATATTATTGTTTTAACCATTGTCATATGAAATACGAAAAAATTCTGATTAGAAACCCAGCTTTAAGAGATTTAATAAAAAACGGGCTAATTTAGTCCCTGCTTTAACACCAAATATCCCATGTTTTCTTTAAAAATCCCGCCAAATTTAAGTCATGTTCCAATTAATTTAAATTAGGTAGTAAAATATTATAATATGAAATAAAAAGTTAGTAAAATATAAAAAAATTCAGACTGTATTCAGACACTGAAAATCTCCCGAGGCCTATTTATAACCTCGGACCACATAAATTTTCCGGGGAAGAACATAATAGAGCACATGACCTTATGGGCGTGGCTAACTTGCTTGGAGGCAAAACTAAGAGGAAGCCATAACCAAAGAATATTTACGTTCGTTTTTAAACGTAAATATTCTTTGCCATAACCTCAAATGCTATTTAATCACATAATAGTTTGGTAGTTGGTTGTAATATTTTATTATGAACATATTCTTGTGTTTGCTGTCAGAAAATTTGGTTTAGATCATGTATAATGATTATTATCACACGCCAATTGATTATATTGTTTATGATTATCACGAACTGATGAGATTATATAAAAACTGACACTGTCTCTTGCCACGTTATTTTCACAACCCACCACAGTACATAAACTGTGCATTTTAATTAAAAATGTAAAAAGATAAAAACTGAAAGTTATTAAATAAATACAATGGTATCTTTATATTAATTATGAGGAACTGAAGTGTGGTTATGATTTGTTATTTGTTCATCCTCCAAGCAAGGATCTTGAAAAACGTGACGTCATGTGTAGATGGTCTATTTCATACGTATAATATTAGGTTCAAGTCCAAAGGAGTATGCAACCTCTTAACTTGGGTGAGGAGCGACGGAAGGGGAATGTAACACGTCATAATGTATGCCGTGTTGTAAATTATACGTTTTTTGTGTTCCGTTTATAATCGATTTGTGTGGTTATTTGCTAATTTTGATATTTTGCTTATAGTTATTATTAGTTATGTTATATTATATTATTATGGACCTCTTTTTTATAGTTTTTACGTGATTTTTTCACATTTTAAGTGATATTTGAATTATTATATGTATAACGGGCAATATTTTAAACTTTTACCAAGAAGAGAAAACCTAATTTATTTTTATTCTTAAATTATTCTACCCTACAGGGAATTTCCACTATATAATTTCAATTATCCTGTTATCTGAAACCATCAATGTTTATTACATTGTGGTTTACTAGTATTTAGTTACTTTGCATCCTTTAAATGAGCTGTCCAGACGAAGCTAAAAGCAGAAACACGTGTCGGCAGATGTTTTAAAGTTTTTAAAGTGATTGTTCAATTGGTGAGTACCTTTTGTTTTATTTATTTTTGATTTTACTGAACAGAATAGTTGGAATTAAAAATAACATTATTGAGTCACTGAACATAATGTGCATATTATTTTTTTTGTAATCCAAGTTTCAGCGTTTTGGCAAATAGCCGGGAAAATAATTGTTCAAAAAGATATATGTTGTACTTATCTATTATAAGTTTTGTAAAAGTAGTAAATAATAATTAGCAAAAATAAATTTTTCAACGTTATTATTTTTTCATTCCACCCTATATTTTAAACTTTTACTAAGAGGAGGAAACCTAATTTATTTTTATTTTTAAAAAATAGTCTCTACTTAAACGGTTTTCTTAAGCTATACCAACAATTCAGGAAGCTACCAAAATTAAAATATGATTTAACGTAAAATGTAGTGGAAATTCTGTTTAGCCGAACTTTAATAGCGCGTTTGCCCTCCATTAGCATCGATTACGGCCTGGCATCGGCAAGACATACTGCGAATAAGATGACTTGACATATCTTGTGAAACATTCCTCAATTCTTCCAGAAGAACCTCAGCCAACTTCTGAAGAGTCTGTGTTGAAGCAGGACGCTTCTTAATACGCCTGTCGAGTAAATTCCAAACGTGCTCGATGGAATTTAGGTCTAGACTCATGGTCGGCCACTCGATCACTTAAATGTCTTGTTCTTGGAGAAAACGTCTTGTTAAATTTGAAGTACGAATCCTATAATTACCCTGTTACAGGATGAATCTATCACTGAAATTGTTTGCGAATGATACAACATACTCTTGAAGAATTGTCTCAACATAAATTAGTGAATATAAAAATAAAACACCACCGGTTGTCATTACTCATTAGTTACCATTACTTTTCCAAGTTTCAACAAGAAATCATTTCGATTGATGCATGCCACTCAAGAACCTTAATGGATTTAAAATTAAATAGGATGAGGAGACGCAAACAGAATTCGTGACGAATGTTCATGGTATATAGTGAAATTTAAAACAACATAGGACAAAAGATGAATGAATGAATATTAATAGTACCTATATTGCTCGAGAAAATTCTTATGATATCCAAAATATACGATTTTAACAGGATAAAGATACCCTATTAGTATTGCCTTAGGATAACTACCAGATTATTTCATTTATATTCAGGAAATTTTCTGTAAAACCATTTTTTATATTTCTTTATAATACATGCATTTGCTTATGATTAATTTAAATCATTAAGCTCTAGAGGTTAGTCAATAAAAAAATAGTATATATTTAAACAGTTTATTATAAATGCGGAAAGATACCTGGTATATTAAACAATTTAATTTATTTCAAAAGAATTAATCACCATCATCATTAGTTAAAATTAACTGTAAATATATGCACTTATTTAATCAAATTTAAATAAATATAGTAAAAAATATTGATAGTTTTAATCTTGATTGAACTAGCAAAAACAAAAATAAAAAATAATAACTAATAACCAACTGTATCTGCATTTTTCATCTATTAAATAATTTCGAAGTCATCCCAACTTCCTATTTTATGAATTCGAATATCAGAAAATATTTGCATAACAATCTCTGAGGATATTAACACCATTTTCATTCAACTTGACACTACAGGGTCACTTGCAATTTTGCAATGCGTTATAACGAATGAATTCATAATTATTGTTCATAACTTACGGTGTTACAATGGCTCACTGTGTTCCTCATTTACAAGTAGAATAAATTAAAGCATATTTTTTTTACAAGGTCTCACAGTTTACAAAGCAGATGTAAAATATCGAATTCCTGTCATTTCATTAGTAGCGCACAATTTGATTTTATTTTTAATGTACCAAGCCGCACAATGGAATATTGTATACAAATTGTGCAATTTCACTTTATCGGATGTCTAAAGTATTCTTGTTCTAATTTTCCATGCGCAACCTGTTGTCACCAAACACTGTCAAACGCATGTTGAATAATTTTAAAAACTATCAAAACTGTCAAGGCAAGAATTCAAGAGCGGAAGCCTATTGTTGAAGACAAAAACGTATAGAAATAGCAATTCTGGGATATTTTCATGCATTTCCAATGATATCATTAAGACAAGCTGCTCTGGAATCGGGACTATGCAAGGATTCAGATCACAGAATCTTAATTAAACATAAATTTCACCCGTTTACGTTCCAAATGGTTCAACGATTAAAAGAAACAGATTTCCTAAGAAGAGAAATTTTTTGTAAATTTATTCTAATAAGGTCTGTAGGCGACGATTCTTATTTGGAAAATATTATATAGTCAGATGAAGCTAAATTTACCAAAAATGGACTTTTTAATCGACACAATTCGCATTATTGGAGCGACTCGAATTATCATGTGTTTAGGGAGTGAAATTTTCAAGAAAGTTAGCAGTTTAATGTTTACTGTGCCATAAGAAACGACAAAGTGGTGGCATTCGAATTTTATTAGGAAAATTTAAACAGTAAGTTATAAGGATTTCGTCTTCTGCTAATATGTATAGTTAATTTTTTGTTTTTTTTTTTTTAGGTGAAATCCAAATATTTTACAAAATTTGAATAATAACTGTTTAGAAAATTTACCTCTCCCCGAACATAGAAACATTTTTTATCAGCACGATAGTGCTCCCCCACATAACGCGTATTTGATAAATAATGTTTTACGAGAAACTTTTTACGATCAATTGATCGCCAATAATGGACCTTTCCTATTGCCTCCTCGCTCGCCCGATTTATCAATTTTAGATTATTTTACTATTAAATATAAAGTTTATGAGAGCCCATTAACAACTATTGAAGATTGTATGCAGAGAGTAAGAAATGCATTTCAAAACTTGTTACAGGATTCAATTAGAAGAGCTACCCATGAAGGACCAATCCGAAGGTGCGAAAAATGTGTGGAGGTTCGAGGGCGGAATTTTGAACAATTATTAAATTAAAATGGAATCATGTTTTTCGTTGATTTTATTTTAGCTATTTTAGTTTATGCGAAGTGTCTTCATCCAATTAATAGGCAGGTTAGTGTTATTTTCCATTTTTGTGGATATCTAGTAACAAATGTACTACAAGTTCTTGATATTACGTTATCACATTCTCCATAAATAATAAACAAATTCAAAAAGTCTTCGTGGGTGTAATTTAAACGCGGTGACATATTTTGACATAAGAGAATGACTGACATGACTGATTGTTTCTAATCATGGCTAATTTGATAAAACTTTTACTAAAAATTCTTGGATTTCTAAGAAAATCGTAAATATCTCAAAAAGTTGTAGCTTAAACCCCCCAATGGTTATATCAGAAAAAAAGGGAATTTAATCATACATAACTTGATGTAAAAAAATATAGAGTGTTTCATTTGACTTAAGCAAGTTTTCGCGATTTGAAGTTTACAAAATGTAACGTTAAAAATGGAACACTTGGTATACTATTAGTGAATTTCTTTAAACTGTAGAACGTAGCTCATCTTATGGTCTTTCTGCATGCCAAAAAGCAAATGAGTATCTTTTACACGAAGTAAGTTATAAAGGTTATGGTAAACCATTACACCTGTCAATATTTTTTTTAAATGTCAAATATCTCTGAAACGGTTGGGTTTAGGCATAAGGTATGTATGTTTTTAACTCAGAATTTTATGCTCTTTTCGAAAACCTTAAAATATATAGGGTGTTCCATTTATAATAAACAAGTTGGGCTAGCCTAAAGCAAACTAAGCAAAACAGACATACTAGTGATAAGTGTATCCCTCTTTTTATAACTTTTTTTTTAAGTATATTTTTATCTATTAGATTTGCTAAATTATATAGAATATGTTTGTTATTTGTTGTAGTCCTGAGGATGACAATAAATATTGTCGAAACGTCGACTTAATGGGAAATTGGGGTTTTGTTACATTTTTATCCACTTTAGTTCCGACAAAAAACAACATATTGAGTAGTGCTGAATACGAAAATTTCATTAAATTTCTTTTTATTACCTTAATGCTGTACATTATTAAAAAACTCATTAGAAAACAAACTCGAAGGTGTGTTATGTTATAATAGGGAAAAGTAAACCACGCCATGTGTCGTGATCTTATTTGTGTGATTTGTTTCGGTTGTCTCATCCGACATAAAATCACGTTCTAAATGTTAAAGTTTAAATTACAGCGTTCTAAAAATATAACTAAATAATCTCTAAAATCTAAGACTCTATAATGATGGGATTAACTTAAATTATAAGGAATTCCCGATAATGCAATCGATAATCGATGGCAGTAGTTTTACAATGAATATGATGCATTTATAGTTAAATAAGGATGTGAGGCAAGCAATACCTTCTCCGGTCCATTGAATGAACAATGCAGATAATAATATATGTATACATTTTCTTACAGACAAATAAATAGTATTTACGACTATTCAAGCGATTAACAATTACTGCATATCCTACTAGGAGAGTGATTCAATATAAGTTAACTAAGTAGGCAAAATCTACAGGGTGTCTCTGAAAGCTCTATACAGAAAGTTACCACATATCCTCGACAAATGATTGGTGAATCTGAATAAATTTATTTACATTCACCAGCCAAATGTTGAAACAAAAAATGCAAAAGGTCTTATTAGAACCCCAGCTTTAGACTAAAAATAAAAAAGATGGTATTGACTGAATTATTATCAACCATATATGTAATACAATTATTTTTAAAATAAAAAAAATCGGATAATATTGAACAAAATCGGATAATTTTAAGTGGGAAGGCGAATCTGTTCATGTTCAGCCAGTGGCAACACTGGAGACAAAGTGGAGTCAGTATCGCTAAAGCCGTGGTGCGAGTATTGCTTGTTCATCTAAAGAAATCTTTGCGTATTAATGTATTTACGAAAATACATAAATAATAAAAGAAATAATACGTAAATAAATCAATAAACAATTCAAATTAGATGATCAAAAAACCTTCTTGAGAAAGGCAATATCCTAACCTACTGTAAAAGCACCTTCTGACATTCGCGCAAGCAACAGACGGGCGACTGTAAAGGTTGTCGCCCACTTGCCCGGCACAGCACGGCACAGCGCGTCCCGTCAAAATACGTAAATCGTGCATACCGCTAGTCATGTATCTAGTCGGTTGGCTCGATATGTACATCTGTCCTGTGAGGAAGTTGCTAATGAACTTGCCAACGAATATGAAGATTGACACATATAATCTAGTAGTCATATCATATTTCTAGAACTATTTTGTTTGGATTTTGTATTATTTTCCGGAAAATATTTAATTTAATTACTGTTATTGCCTTTTTTATTACTGTTGTTCCTTGATTTGTTAAGTTGGCAGAATGTAATTTTTGTCTTGTTGAAATTTTTTTAGTAAACATGTATTAACGTGAATAAGCGAAATTAGAGTAATTATTTATTTATGAATGAGGAAGCTTAAGAGTTTTCAACCTTTTTCTGAAAAATTTTTCTTAACTTCTGGGGGGCCCGGTCCAGTTGGTCCCCAGTTGCATTTCTAGCTGCGCCACTGGTCAGAATAGTGAGTCGATGCTACTTGACCATTCATGATATCATTTGTGTTCTGCGTGCCATAAATATAGCTATAAAAAACACGTTATATATAGCTGATACAATATTATACATGTACACAAGTGATGACATAACATACAGTATGTTTCCTTCATATATCATCCTGTATAAAATTTGTGAGTATCTAATATGGATACATCTATACATCATTTCTAAACTAAAAGAATGAGCAAAATAATGATGCAAAAAAGTTATAAATCTGCGAAGAATTAAAAACGATATGGCTGGCTGGCAGAACTTGACCTAAATATATTTTGGGTGTCAAATTGTGAACAGTGGAAACGACTGGTAAAAAACAAATCATTGATATTTCATTTTGATTCCAAAGTGTCAGAATAAAATGTATCTAAATTATCATATTTGAACTGTTATAAAAGTGGTAGATTTTTCGTAGAATCCAAAGGTTTAATCATTTTTTTGAGGTGCGGTTGACGAGATATATGATTTACTTACATTTTAGAAAATGTACATCAACTACGCTGCATTAGAAAGGTAATTTTAAATGTCATTGATTGTTAGATAATTTAAGAGTGTCCCAATAAGGAATTACAAGTTTTTGTCGCATCTCTTTAACCGCATCTGATGTTAAAAAAATGTTTTGGGACTGTTGCCACATATTTTTTAACGACTCATACATGAATTGAAACGATGTCTCTCAAGTATGAGGTCATTTTTTAGGTAAGATAATGAAAATTGTTTATTTAAATTTCGTTCCGCATCTCTAGTAGGAAGCTGTGGATTATTTTCAAAATACCTGATAATTCTATTTTGCTCCCGCAAAGAATATCCTTTGGAATGATCTCTAGTTGTCTCCTGTTAATGTTTCTCATGATTGCATTATTCAATGATGGCAATAATTATGAATATTCAAAGTATAATCATACATTATCAAGAACTGATATTTATCTTTCTGCCACTTCTTCTTTTCCGCATTATTCTTTTCTTCTTCCTCTTCTTCTTGCTTCTTTTTTGTCTCTATTTTCTACATTTTCTTCTTCTTCTCCTTATCTTATATTTTTCCCGCAACCTTTTGCACAACTGCAAAAAAATTATATTTAAATGACAATCCGTAGCAAAAGGAGCTGATGTTACTTTGGCTCCACAAAACAGTTTTCCCAGTCTTGGGGTTCAACTCATTACTCAATCACTCCTACATCTGATAATGTATAGTCAGCGAAACTTATATTGTGACGGGACGTGCGGAGCAAGACGCAACATGTGGAAGGGAAATGTATAACACATGACATCTTCCATCTTTTACACCGCTTACATTAAAGCGAGAACGATGATTGTTGTTTTTGCTGGCACGCGACCGAGGCGGAGTTTCACTTACATTCTGTGATACTTCAGAGCCGCACTCAATTTTGTTACCGAATCATTCTAGCAGTGCTGATATATTGTAAGTATGATATTATAAGATAAATAATAATTATTTAATATCTGTTTATTTACTGGCGTGTTTTTGAAAATATTTTAAGAAGGTTATAGTATTGAAGTGAGTTGTATAATAGTGTAATATGAGTAATAATTATTTTATATTTGTTAATTTGCTGGCGTATTTTTGAAAATAATTCAAGAAGGTATCGTGTTGCAGTGAGTTGTGTAATAGTGTTATATAAGTAATAATTATTTTATATCTGTTTATTTGCTGATGTGTTTTTGAATAATTTAAGAAGGTATTTGATGTAAAAATGCTTCGACCATGGGAGGCCTCTACAATTACATATTCTGTTTGTGAAAATGAAAGTGATAGTGATTACAGTGATAAAGAAAATCAAAGTTGTGTTTTCAGTAAGAAAAAATCGGTTACATTTGAACGAACAAGCGCAACAGATTTGCCTTAATACAATAATCTTTTGAAGCGAGGAGTTAATGACCCTAATATATATGATTTGGACGTACTAGGTGAAACAGCATCTCTGACTAACGTTTCCCGTCCCACAATACACAAACTGATGAAAGAAGGTGCCCTCCCAAGAAAACAAAGATCCGACGCCGGTCAATCAAAAACTGTGGACCCATCGTTAGCAAAACTTTTAAGAACTTTAGTTTCCGACGCATATCAGAAAAATAAAATCCCAGGTATTGACATGGTAGGCAGAAAATTAAAAGAATTAGATTATCATCTAAAACATACCAAAATAACTTTAGGAATTTGGCTGAGAAAAATTGGATTTAAATATCAAACTATTAACAAACGCATGGCGATTATGAAAAATAGTAGTGGATTGGCGAAATTCATATCTAGAAGAGATAAAATAACTCAGAAAGGAAAATAGATCAATTTATTATCTAGATGAAACTTGGTGTGATACTCATGACACCGTAAAAAAGGATGGACTTATGGATCTAGGAAATGTCAACCAATCTCATTGCGCCCTAATAAGGGACTCGGTTGATTATATTACACTGTGGATCAGTTGATGGATGGGTTGATAATGCATTGAAACTGTGCGGAAAGAACATGGCAGACCGTAACGTGGATTACCACAAGAACATGGAGGAAGATATATTTGACGAATGGTATGAAAACGTCCTAATTCCAAAATTAAAACCGAGTAGCATTATTATTCTTGAAAATGCGAAGTACCATTTGAGACAACTGTATAAAATTCCTAACAAGAGTTATACTAAGCTGGAGTTACAAATTTTTTTAATGGAACATGATCTCTATTATCAGGAAAATTATAATAAAGTACAACTGTTGGAAGTCCTTTAAATGAAAAATTATGACAAGAAGTATATTATAGACAATGTAGCGGAGAGATATGGCCACAAATTGTTGAGATTACAGCCATATTTCTGTATTTTCAACTCGATTGAATTCATCTGGTGTAAATTGAAGAAAAACGACAGAAAAGGAAATATTTTTCCGAAATTCGATAAAAAGAGTCGTAGAGTTAATTCAAATTGAAATGTCGAAAATTAACAAGGAAGATTGGGAGAAAAGAATTAGGAAAGTAATTACAATTGAGGATGATTATTTAAAAATTGCCAAATTTCATATAAATAGTGGAAATAAATTTACTATAAATTTGAACGAGGATAGTAGGTTCATCTGAAAATGAAGAAGAGGGTGATAAATATTCAGAGGAAGAAGTACTCACTATATTAGAAATTAAGAAAGCTTCCAAAAAATAAAAAAAACGATTACAAATGAACAACAAATATTCGCAGGTCACCACATTTTAGATAAAGTAATTTAACTTTTCTAAATAATTCCAAATCTTTCAAACCATTTTTATTAGTATAAGTTGCCAGATGTAACATTCAGTATATAAGCAAGGAACACAAATTATAATTTAGTACCTCTCATCTGTACTCTTGAAAAGGGCCTAAAAAAGCCGAAACACGTGTAGAGTGAAAATACAATTTTGAAACATTTAAAAGCAAACTTTCTTTGTTTATTTAAAATATTAGAAAACATTGCTCTTTAGTAGGTGATAATGAATGTAACTTGACAGATTTATTTTTAATCACTAATTTACAGAAGTACAAGTAACAATAGTTATTCAAGGAATTTTCTTTAATTGTAGCACCATACATCACCAAGAAAAATCGCATTCCAATGGAACAAATTGATCCTTGAGAATTATCACTTTGATTGAAAAAACTTGACTGCATCTTTCAAATTCGGTCGTTTGCCTAATAATTTCAAAGCTGCTGTTTTACCTTCTTAAAAAAAAGCAGGTGCTGTATCACATCCGGAGAGTGCAGGTAAAAATAAGATATGATCCTTGCTGCCTGTATATTTGTCAAAACTTCAAAAAGAAAAATTTTTGTTCCACTGTTCTTTTGCTTGATTTAAAAAATATATATTTCTTCATCAACAAGCGACAACACGAGTTGTCCATTTCTAACGCGACTTTGTTTCCTATCACTGCAAAATACGTCTACAAATGCCAAAAAACTAACCAAAACTGTGTGGTATGTCAGCAAGAATGCGGTGATCAGATACACTTCCAAGGAATACGCAGCTATTCGGGGTCACTTATTAATTATATACGAATAATAGCATCTATTCTAGACTTCCATCGTTCATTTTTAAGTTTTAAAACGTGCTCACCTAAATTTATTTTCAAAATATGATTTTACCATATCAGTGAGTTGTAAAATCGAGGTATTTACTTGAGCCATAACTTTCACATCAAGTTTTCTCGAAAACTATAACTCATATGACAAAACGAGTACGACTTTTTTGCAGATAATTTCTAATCTTTCAATCTTATATTAACGTTCATATTCGTAAAATTAAAACGAACGGAGTTATTCGCAAAAAATTTTTTCAACCATTTTACGCACTCCAAGAAATTGTGTGTACAACGGATCACTGAAGACTTTTGAGACATTGTTTAGAACGACGAAATCAAAATGTAAAAAAAATTCAGCTTCCTTGGACTTTTTTACTTTAACAGATACCTACTGAAAGCATAATTGAAAATTCCATTTTGATTACAAAACAAGTGTACAATTTGTAATTGTTGAGATGTTGAAATTAAAACAGTAAATGGTTTAACTAGTTTTATTTATAGAACGTTAACTACTAACATTGGATATTTCTACATGCATTAAGAACTGTTTCAGTTGTTTTTAACCTGCTATCATTTTTACAGTACCTACTTATACTTTTCACATGTGTAGTTGCATATTACAAAAAGCACTAACAGTATCAGTAATATTGACAACAGTAGTGTAATGGCAGAGCTACGCTTTCCAAGGCATACTAGAATAATTGGATTTGTAATTAAAATTGCTATTTGAAGTAATTAAAATATACGGGATTAATTAAGGATTTCTATAGATTTTACAAATTACAAATCCCGTACATACATTTTACTTTAAATATAAAGAACTATGCCCAGTTTCTCACCGCGGTGGTAAGAGATTGTACCAAGGCATTGAAATAATATGTGTGGAATATATTTGGTACAGTTAATTAAGTCACAGGACGCGATCCATGCTGTCATGTCAGAGATATTCGGATTTTGTTGGTATGACAGTGGCGATGCTTCTCGAGTTCGCCCTGGAGGGGAAGAAGGTGCGGCCAATGTACCAGTTGGTGTAAACCGGCCCCTGGTTGAGGCAAAAGATCTTGCGAATTATGGCATGATCGTACATAACGCTGTTTTTGTCAAAACCCGAATACAATCCAGACACGTATGAGTCATAGCCGCTACTATGTGTACGTTTTGGCAAAACATGGTAGTGAAAAAGATCAAGTCATTACAGAACTGTTCTTGCAAAAATTGACGTCGTATGGTTGGGTGTTTTGTTCATGTGATAACAGTCATATTATATGATGTCTGGAATATTCCCAATACCTTGACATCCAAGTGTCAGTAAGAGCAGCCAGCGATACTTTGCAGAATTAGAGAACTCCGACGAGGGAGAGGAACCTGAAGAGAGATAAGGTTCGTACGTTCGTCAGAGTTCAATTAGGCAATTAAAACATTTTGTTTCGTACTTCGTGAATATCCCCCCTATCGATTAATATATGATTCATGATAACTGTTCATTCAGGGTACAAATTGGGCATAGTCCTTTATTACATATTTGAAATAATATATTTTTTTGTTCAATTCTTTAATTTATTTTAACTTATTTTATAAGACATCAAAGATTTCTAGTACAACAAAGATGCTAAGTAGATAAATAAGGATTAACTGTTAGGCAATTTACTTGTTTTCCAAATATAGAACCCAAAAAGAAATGCCCACACCTTTCAAATAGAAAAAGGTTGTAGGTAATACTTAATATAATCAAGTGGATGTTATATAACATTTTTGTAAATATAATAAACAATTGCCAAATACATAATAATTAGATTTTGGCAAGTAAAAGCTAAACAGTATCTTTATTAACTTTAGATTAGGTATTACGTCAATTACTGAAAAAAAACATTTGTAACACAGATAGATAAACATATTTAATATAATATAAAATATGAGCTCTCAATCTTTGGGTCACCTTATGGTCTCAAAACGCTCACGGGGTGATACATGTCAGGACACTACTAATGCATATGTAAAAATATATAAAAAAATGTAATCAACATTTCAAGAATGTAGAATCCGCCTTTAAAAAAACATTTTCGATACTGTATTAACTAAGATTTTTTTCTTATGACAAAGATATTAATACAGTCATTATAGAGTCCACTATTGATTACTACTAGATACATGTTAAACAAATATAATTATATTCTGTGCAGTTCCACATGTTGTATTTATTTATCAATTATCATTATTCAGAATCGTTTCGCTTAAATTAATGTAAATAAGGAAATGACGATTCATTGAAGTTTTAACGCAATATGTTATTTATAGCAGCTTTACACAAAAGTATAATTCAAGCAATATACATATAAACGAATAGTGAATGTTTCTTGCTGTAGAAATCTTACCCAATTTTAATTATTTGGCGAAAAAGTTCAAATAAATTAATCTTGTTAATTACATCAATGCTTCTAAATTGGTATGTTTTATACTATAATAGTGCTATATTTGTCAAAGTCGACTAGCCCATACAAATAAAAAGGAAGTAATAACTATGTGAAATCAGGATTTTAATTAATATTTAGACAACGCGTTAACCATGAAACAAATAAAAGCATTCCCGCCAAGAATACGAAGAAACACGAAATAATTATTAACATTTATGAAATATAAATAAGAAGTCCAACAAGTCCTTCGGAGGCCTAAATGACCATAATCTACAAGCGAAGGCCAGTTATTAGTAAGAATTCTTGCACACTATCAATGGTCCTTAAAAAAATCTACCTGAATATGTGATAACACTCCTATTGTCACCATTGTAATAGCTATCGCTGTTTCAATCCCAACGATTGCTATTAATAAAATTAATCAATATCCCTGAAAATATAGGATAAGGGTTGCTGCCACCACCCCCTGCGACTACAAATAGAACAGAACCTAGCCGGCTCTTTCAAAAGCCGGATCCGTAGCCTTAGGAATATGTTTAGGATAGGACTCTCGGCAGAGAATTAGTAAGACACACAGGTTTCATAGCAATAATACGTATAATAAAAGAGAAATCAAAATTGCCGACACACAATAAATTTCCCAATACACAATATTAATAACACTTAAAAAAAATAGGATAAAATACACTCGTTACTCTATACAAGATTTATCCAGCTACAAGTTACAAAAATAGTCTGATCTCACCAAATTCTGTCATCTCTACAATTGGCACATATTTAATTTATTAAGATACCTATTCAATAATTTACCAACAAAATTTCTAGAGTTATAGCCGAAAATAAGTACTAATTTAAATTTCTTCCCCAAGTTTACTACATAGTTTTACGTCCAATCTGACGTCTACGTTGACCTACCGACTCCCTATGTCTCAATTAGCGTCTTCATAATAACCAAAATAAATATGAAAATTGAGAGTTGCTTCTCAAACGTCCGTAGCACGCATGTGATTCAACGAACGTTCGCCTATAGTCGGCGCTACACGATGCGTCGAACGTCGAGTCCAACGTTGGACCCCAACGTTTGATTCAACAGAGTTCGACAGTTGGTGGGGAAAATATTTCTGCTACACGGTGAATGGTTGATCCGATACATTTGAAAATATTTTGTTACAAACGTTTGTGTAGTAATTTTTTTTTTATTTAATGATGGAGGATAGAGATGTTGCAATTACTGACGCAGTGGTGGTAACATTGTCCTTTTCCACGTTATTACTTTAAAAAAGAAACGTAAAAAAAGATATACTTTTCTAGAATTATACAGTCATTTAAAAAATCTTATATATCGTGTGTCCCAAATTCGATGCTCAACATTGGGATCTCGGAAACGGTAAGAGCTACAAAGTCGGTTAAATTGGGTAAATTTTAGCAAATTTCATGCTAACCGTTTTTGATTTTTTCAAAAAAAAAAAGAATATTTTGTGATTTCTCTTTTTGGCCAAGTAATCCTTGGTCAGACAGGTTTTAGACTTTTACATTATTAGGACACTTTTTGGAGACTAATATTTTGGTCTAGACACGAATGCTCGATATTCTTTTGTTTTCGAGATATCCGAGGTAACTTTTGTATTTCTTATGGCAGCAGTATTGGATTTTTCGTTTTTCAGATTGCACTTAAAAAGAGCTTTCAAATGATGTTTCACATGTCGAGGAAAAATTGTTTATCAAGAGACTAATTAAAGAGAACAAAATAGCAATGTCCAATGTAAATTGCTTTACTTGTAAAATTTTCTAAAAATATCAATTTTTAGACGATCATTAAGCCTGGCCAAGGTCATTAATCCTACAGAGACGTACTGAATATGCATCATATCATAATACTTGAATAAGTACAATAATAAAAACAAAAATATTTTATATATTGTGATGTATGTTTTTGTACTATTTCGTTCGCTTTAAATTCTTTTTTATATATTGCCTTACATTTTTTAAGCTTAGTGCTGCACATTATTATTAAACTGTTAAATGACGTTCACATATGTACATTGTATATCTAATGATAACTAATAATAAATAAATAAAATAAGTGGAAATAAATTTTATTAATACTGGTACATTTTATAAAAATATGTACAAAACTCACCTTCTTAAGCAGATTTATGAAGTAGCTTGGTTGTCGTTATCACAAACTGGAGCACTTCTATAATAACTGTGTAGCATCAGATATGTTTCTACAGTTGTCACAGTAAGCGATGTTCGCTATGGTGAAAAAATATGTTTGTATTTTGAAAAAGACCGTTCGACATCTACGGAAGTAATACAGGCATAAGTAAAACACTCTGTGAACTCACTTAACGCAGCTGTAGATGCACCATCACAAATTTGTCTTAATTTGGTAAAATCAGGATCTTTCCGTAATACACTCTCGAATTTTTCAATGGCTTATTTTTTGCGTCATTTATAGTCTGTAGCTGTGTATTTACGTCATCCACTATTTGCAGCGATTCCACTAACGACAACGAAGTATTTGCAATTTTTCTATGGCGTCGTGTAGTCCTCTATAATTGTTATAAATAGTTTTTAAATCTGTTTCAAGGGAAACATCTTGAAAGCTTGTCTGGCTTTCCTTAATAGCTGCAGCCTCGTTAGGGTTGAACTATAGCATCACAGCTTTTATTTGTTGAAAATATTCAGCATAATAAAAAGCTGCCTTCAACCACGTTCCCCAACGTGTAAAAATCGCCTCTGGTGGTTCCGGAATACCAGGACACAGTGTGTGAAATGCTCGAGGCCGTTTAGGAGATTTGAGAAATACTTTTTTGTATTTGCTATTAATGCATCTACCTCTGGAAAACATTTTCGAATCGTTTCTACTACAAGATGAAACGCATGCACTTTATACGTAAAATGTAAAAACCTACAATCGTCTCTTTGAAGAAAACGGCCCACCAAACGCATTGTCGCAGCACCGTCGGTCACAAACATCAACACTTGACTTGTTGACAGTTCAAATTTTTCGAAAGTCTCCAACACCGCCCGCGTAATTGTTTCGCCAGTAGACGTAGTTAGTCTTTTGCTAGCTAGTAAAAGTGGAAATGTTGGTTTAACAGGGTCGAGTACACGTGCTATAACATTTAAAATAGATTTTTTTTTACAATCTGTTGTCTCGTCAACACATAACCACAACCGTGTATTTTTTAATGCACATTTAATCCTATTTACAATGTCTTTACGAACACTTGGTACATATCTACGTAACAATGAACGACTTGGTAAATTCACCTGGGGATTGTATTTATTCCAGAACTCCCGAAATGCTGGTTTATCCAATATGCGCAGGGGAACATCACAGGCAATCAGCATTAACAGTAAATCAAACATAAACTGATGTTCCAAAGAAGACACGCCATTTTTTTTATTTTTATGCCGGTTACTATTGACATGAATTTTGCAGCCGTATTTATTCCAGCACATTAAGTCTTGATCACAAACTTTACAAATTGTTTTACATCCATCATAGAATAAATCCGGAAATTCAGCGATAAATTTATTCACTTTATCAGCGTACAGTCGTTTTCTACTCTTTACGCTCAACATTATTTATTATTTATTAGTACTCTATGCATCGACCGACAGATAACAACTGAAGTGTGTCGTGTCATCGTCATCGTAAAGAAGCGCGCGATGGCATTGGTATTGCGCCCGACCCTGAATCTACCATCGCTTGGCCAGGCTTAAATATCATTAATGTTTTATTTGTCATAAAATTGTCAATAAAATGTTCACAATTTGAACAAAGAAATCCTCTTCTTCAAGGGCACTCTTGCATGCAAAGTAGTTAGTAATTAGTCAAATTTGAAAAATGCTTTTCTAAAAACGACCAAATTCACACATAACTTTCAGTAAAATTTAGTAGGCTGTGGTTTAAAACAAATAATAAGCATTACTGTTAGTGGACAGTTATTCACTAACTAGTAGTGGCATTATTGTAAATTATTCAAAAATACTTATTATTACTGTTCAAGAGTGTGATTATTGCAAAATGGCGCATATAATCTCAAATGAAGAAAAATTTGATATGTTAGAATATTACTTAAAAGTAAATAGAAATTCGCAAAACGCATTGGCTTCCTATTTAGGAACATTTCTAGAGAGAATGCAATCACATAGAACAGTTTTTGGAAGAATTGTAAGCAATTTGTTAAATTACTGGAGTTTTGATAATAAAAGAGACCGGTATTATATTGATAATGTTGACCGCACAAATAATATTATCGAAGCTGTTAACAATAATAATCCCCGCATATCAGTGCGACAAATTGCTAGGGAAACAAATATCTCTAACACAACTGTACACAAGACAATAAAACAAAGGAAATATCATCCGTACAAACCTACGATTGTCCAAGCTTTAAACAATAACGATTTTGTTAGAGGTTTTGTCGGTGGTTTAATCAGAAATACGAGGAACAACCTGATTTTCAATCGAGAGTTATATGGACCGATGGAAGTCGTTTTACAAATTGTGGAGTCTTTAACAAGCACAATTATCACCACTGGGCTACAGAAAATCCGCATATAATTACGCAAAGAAGATTCCAAACCAGGTTTGTATTCAATGCTTGGTGCGGCACGATAGGTATTACCTGTTCTCTTCTTCTATAATCTGCCTATAATCTTCTCTTTAATTATTATTTTTAGATCGCCATTTAATTGTTCACTTTATTTTCACAAAAATTTAACGGGAGCAGCCTTCTAGAAAATCAAATTTTACCTGAGACAAGACAGCTTTTTACGGAACAAGAAATAAACGAATTATGGTTCCAACAAGATGGCTATCCTGCACATAATACTAACAATGTTAGATGGATATTGCAGGAAAATTTTGGTAACCACATAATTTCAAATAGAGGACCAGCATTGTGACCTCCCCGCTCGCCTGATATAACCCCTCCTGATTTTTATTTGTGAGGTGCGGTGAAAAATGAAGTGTATGATTTTGAAAGCCCGGAAACTATTGATATTTTGGAAGACAGAGTTAGGGACGTTTTCGGCACAATAAATGCCAATATTCTCAGAAGAGTAATCAGCTCAGTTAGGCGTAGATGCCAAAAATGTATTCAGCTAAATGGAGATCATATTGAATAGTTTCATTTAATCTTCTTCTTTACTATCATTTTCTCTATTATGTTAATTTGCTGTTATTAAAAATAATTCTCCATATCGATTATGTTCAGCATTTTAACAGAAAATTAAAATTATATTTAAACATGTCAAACTGGTTAGATGCTTAATTTTTTTTTAATAAGCGTTTTTAATGAGTGTAAAAAAATTAATGGATTTTTTACGATAAGCTTATGTTTCTAAAACATAAAATGATAATGTTTAAAACATACCTGTAAAAATACAAATAAATCACAATACTTTACTTCTTATTTGCGAACGGTGTTTAACACTATCAAGAGAGATAAACTATTAATAACACAGGCCTACAAAAAAAATGTTCTGTCCTAGAGAGTAATCCAACTTTTCCCATGTATTTCGACATGCTGAAACCGAATTTGGCAAAAAAAAATTTTTAACGCGTCAATTTTTCTCTACGACCTCCTATAATTCTCTATTATCCCTCAAGGACGAAATTTTTTGAAAACATTTCGATGAAGGTTTTTTTAGCTCGCTGATCACGAATCTGAAATAAAAAATGAATTTTGACATAATGACAGCTGTCAACAAGCTGTCAAATTTCATGAAAAATGTAAAATTAATATTTGGAGCATCTTATTAAGATTTTTTGGGCTGCTGGTCACGCATCACAAGTTAAAAATGAATTCTGACATAATGACAGCTGTCAACAAGGTCTCAAATTCATGAAAAATGTAAAAGTCATTATGTCAAAGTTTATTTTTTACTTCTGATTCATGATCAGCGGCCCAAAAAACTTAATAATATGCTCCAAATATTGATTTTACATTTTTCATGAAATTTGACATTTTGACATAATGACTTTTTTACATTTTTCTCAAATTTCATGAAAAATGTAAAATGTCATAATGTCAAAATTCATTTTTGACTTCAGATTCTTGATCAGCGACCTAAAAAATCCTTATAGAATGTTTTTCAAAAAAATTTCTCCCTTAAGGAATTATAGAGGGTTATAGAGAAAAATCGTCATAGAGAAAAATTGACGCGTCAAAATTTTTTTTGCCAAATTCGGTTTCAGCGCATCAAAATACATGGGAAAAGTTGGGTGATCTCTAGGACAAACATGTTTTTTGTAGGCCTATGTAATCAAACGAATCGTATAGCCGTGCATTAAAACAACGGACGTTTTCCTTCGAACGTTGGAGAAATTCCTTTGATTCAGATCAAGACTACCGACATTGGCTCGAACGTGGCCAAACACTAACGTAGGACTCTCGACATTGGTAGCTCCTAGATTTCAGCTTCGTGGTCGGCCACACGATGAGACAAACTATCAAACGTCCAGCGTTGCAAGGTATTCGTAGCATCGTGTAGCGCTGAATTATGAAACAAAAAATCAGGAATTTCGATGGATCTCTCGCTGGCGAGCGACTACGGCCGACTATGAATACCAGCGTATTCCTCTGGCATATCTTCTAGTTTTGGTAACCGTTTTGAAATGTTTTGGAAAATGGGATATTGAATTTATTATGAAATATAGTACATGCGCAACACAGTGGTCTCAATGACGTAGAAACCCTCAACGATGAAAATCAAAATAAGTTGTTGAAATAAAAAAAATCCCACTTTAATTAGCGGGAAGCAAAGATCAAATTTTATTAAAGGAGATGCTGAACATCTTTAAAAAAGATATTGCTGTGGGTGTTGTGAGTAAAATTAAACACCACTTAGATTTGTGTACACAACTGGTATATTGATAAAAATATCTTCAGTTAGCAGTGGGTGCAAAGATTACCAGTGGTGGTTCGTGGGTCAAGAGATAGGGAGGTCAATTAGAAAAGTTTACTGTATTACCTACCTTTTAAAGTGATTTAAATTCCAAGTCGATCCTCCGGTCTTTTTGAGATGCAAAGTGGTCAATTACTTTTTCATTAAAGTCTTTTATCTTCTTTATTAATGCCCTTTTTATGGTAAGCATAGCTAAAGAAGATAACCTTTCCTGACCCATGGTATTTCTTAAAAATGTCTTTATTCTTTTTAAGGTGGAAAAACAACGTTCACTTTCGACGGTAGTCATAGGGGAGAGTACACAAGATTTTTAACAGTTTGGCACTTTCAGAAAAAGTATTGCACAAATTATTGTTAATAAAAAGCTGTAACAAAGCAACTGCACCTTCACTATTGGAAAAATCTTCTCGGCTATTATATAATACTTCTAATTCAGTTTTAAGTTTCAAGTGATTTATGACTGGATACTCCGTTTTAACTAATTTAAACATATCTTGAGGGAAAGCTTTTTTTATAATCTTTAAATCGATCTGCGTGAAATAACTGAGACACTGCTAAATGATTACTGAAGCCAAACCTGTTTTTGATCTCAGATGTAATTATATCACAACCTTCTAACGAAATTCTCCTTTTTGATTCTTCCGTTTTACATCTCTGGGCAGACTGCATGGATGTCTCCTCCAAATAGTTATTCAAAATTTTATTTCTGATGTCTTCAATTTTACTATTGAAAACGTCAATACACTTATTTACTGTTATGACATCGATATTACATTTTTTGTAATTGATTGAACAATATATCACAATGAGGCATAACTAAATGAAAAAAATTTAACCAGTAAAGAAAATGTTCATTTTGTAAGTAGTTTTTTAAACCAATAGCTTGGTTTAGAGTGTTGTTTTCTGATTCATTATCAATGATTTTTTCTAAACAATCTAATAATTCTGTTCGATAGGTATAAACAGTCTCTATGCACTTTGTATTAAAATTCCATCGTGTTGGAGCCGCTCTAGGTAATCTCACCTTAACAACATTATCTAACACGGCTGTTCTTTTTGGCGATTTTCCAAAGAATGAAAAAAAGCTATGTAAATTAGCAAAAAAATTTTTATGCTTTTATCCTGACTTGATGCTTTTTTGTAAAATTAAATTTAGTTGATGAGCGTAACAATGAATAAAATATATTTTGTACAACACTCATATTTAATAGTAAACACCAAAAACACTGTTTTACTTAATTTCACGACGAAGTAGAGATTTATAATATAAAATATTCACAAATAAAAACATTAAAAACAACGCGACAAAATTTACCGACCAACGCGTACCTAATCAGCATTAAGACTGCTCTACTGAACTTCGTGCGTTACCGTTTTTCGTAAAATGTGTCAAGGACATTGTCCCCGCCAGTGTTTTTTGTCTCTTTTTGCTTTCTGACGATTCGCGCATAAGTCTATTTCACTTTAATTCGTTGAAAATTCGGTCCATAGCTAGCTATGAGGACAAGTTGTAGATTGACCCAAGATTTTTAAATTCTGTAAATGAATAATGTAATGAATATGAATGTAGATGCTCGGTGCTCGGAGGGGATACGAAATCTGCGATCTAGATATTTGAATAGTATTGTGCCTAGAATGAACTAGAAACTTTAATATATTTTTTTAAGAATATTAAAATTATGTATATATTATATATTTTTAAACTTCGGAAAATGAATAGCTCTATTTTTTTTATTTGTATGTGGGAGGTCATTGACCAAATGACCCTATAGAAGAACCGCCAGTGAAGATTATAGAATTTTATACAAGTGTTATCGGTTCGAACTATTGTGTGAATTTCCTTTTTTTGGGGTGACTTTCTTGGTTTTGTTTAATTTGCACAACAATATTGAATGAAATGTTGTCATAGGTCTGCAATATGATAGGCAATTTAATAAATTTTTGTGATTTAATTTTAGAAAGGGATCACGGAGATTATTACCGATTATTAATATTTCCTTTAATTCATCCATCATTTCAAAGAAAATAGTTGTGGACTATAGGTGTTAACCATAGAAAAATTGAATTTTGTTTTCACTCCAATTGACTATTGGTTTTCAGTAAATGAACGCTCAGAAAATGGCCTCCCCTGCCAAACCATTTTTCGAGTCGTTACTCTATTCTTTTGCTCAACTCTGTACATTGGTTTTACGATTTGATGATTAAAAACTATGCAATAATGTACGCAATAAAAATTATATAAGTATTGTCGGATTTATTATAATGTAGTCACATATATAATTATTAATTATTAATAAGTGAGATCATGGTAAAAGTAAAATTGTTGAGACAGTGACCGAAATAACTTTTTAAGTGCAAAATAGTTGTTTCATCTTCTACAGTTGGTTGTCTTGTTTATAAATAAAAAATATATATTATGTAATTATTTCAATAAGTTATGATTCTGTTGACGTTAAATATAATAATTTAATCAAATTGAGGCGATTCGTGATTCAGCTTCTAATAAAAGACCATCAGTATGCATTTAATTTCCTTAACAGTAGATAACTAGCTTCCAAGCCAGTTTAAAACAAGTCATAATTTTAATAAATAGGTAATTTATGTCATTAAGAGTAATTTGTGGAATAGGAGCCGTTGTATGTCTTAAATACAGAATGTATCAAATAATAACACCACATGAATATAACACCACATGAAATTACAACCCCTTTATCCCTGAAGGTCTGAAATGACTTTATGTGGGAGAGGGCTACACATTTAGAGACAATGGACACACACCCAATATCTGAGTATACTACGATTAATCTCTCTCACAGAAAAATCCCAATTCCTCGACCGGGAATCGAACCCGGGACCCCGAGGTTTCGAGGCAAGTACGTTACCTCTAGACCACGGAGCCAAATGTACAGAAAAACTTGACAAAAACATGTAACTTTTAATAAGAGGTCTAATTTTTTTTTACATATGTAGCTCTAGAAATTATATAATATTATGTTGAAGAAAAAAACTGTTTTTAGATGTTTCAAAAATGTGTTTCGATACACTCTACATATCTTTCGGCTTGCTAGGCCTTTCTCAAGAGCATTACAGATGAATACTAAGGCTATGAGTTGTAATCGCCCTCACAGCTTTAGTATTCATCTGTAAAGCTACAAATCGTTTTAGTGTATCATGGTCGTAGAGTACTGATGTTCTTACTGTCGCCGGCATTCACCTTGACGCGAAACTTTTTCTTCAGTCCAGTCTATTATTAGCTTTCGAGTTGTGTACATGTTAAGTCACTTGGGCGTGTTGCATATTGATTTTGTGTTTTTATTTTATTTGTTGTACTGTATTGTTGATATTAATTTAATAATAAAGCATGGCAGACGTACGCAGGGGTAGAAAACGGCCATTTTCTGACAAAATGAATAAATTCATAGGTGAATTCCCGGATTTATTCTATGATGGTGCTAAAATAATTTGTAAAGTGTGCGAGAAAGATTTGATGTGCTGGGATAAGTGTGATTGTGGACTTTACGTAAATAATGTACACCATAAAAATAAAAAAAATGGCATGCCTTCGACAACACAGTTTATGTTTGATTTACTATTAATGCTGATTACCTGTGATGTTCCGCTGCACATATTCGATAAACAACCATTTCGAGAGTTCTGGAATAAATACAATGCCCACGTGAAGATACCAAGTCGCACAACGTTATGTAACTATCTACCAACTGTACACGTAGACATGGTAAATAAGATGAAATGTGAATTAAAAAATACACGGCTGTGGTTATCTGTTAATGAGACAACAGATTGTAAAAAAAAATCTATTTTAAATGTTACAGTACAAGTACTGGACCCTTTTAAACCGACAGTTCCACTGTTACCAGCTAGCAAAAGACTGAGACAGTGTACTAGCGAAACCAGGGTGGTGCTGGAGACGTTAGAAAAATTTGAACTGTCAAAAAGTCAAGTGTTGATGTTTGTGACTGATGGCGCCGTGACAATGCGTTCGGTAGGCCGTTCTTTGCAAGAACAAGGTTGTACGTTTATACATGTTACGTGTAAAGTGCATGCTTTACATCTTGTGGCAGAAACTATTCGAAAAGGTTTTCCAGAGGTGGATGCATTAATAGCAAGTACAAAAAAAGTGTTTCTTATATCTCCTAAACGTCTCCGTGCATTTCATGGCAAGTGTCCCGGTATTCCTGAACCACCACAGCCGATTCTTACACGTTGGGGAACATTGTTGCAGACAGCTTTTTATTATGCTAAATATTTCCAACAAATAAAAACTGTGATACTACAATTCAATCCAGATGAGGCTGCAGCTGTTAAGGAAAGCCAGACAAAATTCGAAGATATTTTCGTTGAAACAGCTTTAAAAAATATTGCGAAAAACTATAAACCATTACATGAAAGCATACAAAAATAGAAAACAGTGCGTTGTCGTTAGCGGAGTCACTGCAAATAGTGGACGAAGTAAATCTACTCCTACACGATATAGGTGACGCAACAAATGAGCGCGTTAAAGAAAAGTTCGCAAGTGTGTTAAATAAAGACACCGGTTTTACCAAATTAAGACAAATATGTGATGGTGCAGCCCCAGATCCATTAAGTGCGTTCAAAGACTATTTTACGTATGCGTGTATTACATCAGTAGATGTCGAACGGTCGTTTTCAAAATATAAGAATATATTTTCACCAAAGCGAACATCACTCATGGAGACAACCATACAAACATACCTGATGCTGCAGAATGGCTACACATCTTCTCCAGTTTGTGATAAGCAAACTAGTTAAGAGGATAAGTTTTACATACATTGTTATAAATTGTAACAGTTTATTTTTTCTCGTATTAGTTAATTTCGCGTACGCCACTGTCCCACGGAATATTTTTGACATACTTATTCATCTGCAATGCTCTTGAGAAAGGCCTAACAGGCCGAAACACATGTAGAGTGTATCGAAATACATTTTTGAAACATCTAAAAGCAGTGTTTTTCTTCAAAATAATTATTTTCAAGATGTTCCACAAGGAACCTACCACATATTCAATCCAGTGTAATATAATATTACATAAATATTATTTTGAGATTTTTATATTACTTTTTTGAGTCAGATTGTAGGCCAAAAAAAGTATAATTCTTTCGATGGAAGCTCGTCATTTATCAAATCAAAATCTTTGTATCGTCTAAAAATATTCCAGTGATTATTTTTGATTTATCAAAGGCTTTTAAAATGTTGTTAGTGACGTCTACAAGAGTTGTGGTTTTGCTATGATTACAGCAGAAGCCATGTTGATTTGTTGGTAATACTTTATTTTGGTGATGAATTTGATGAACAAAATAAAATGGATGATCGGTTCGAGAATTTTTGACATAATATTTAATAACGAAGTGGAACATTGACTAGGAAATGTTCCACTTTGTTTGTTCAACTTACAAAGAAAACTTAAATACTCCTGAGGATGTTTTTAAATATAGACAAAACGTTAACCATTTGAAATCTGGTTTTCTTATTTTTTTTACCGCTCCCCAACAATTTACCGAGAAAAACCTATAGATATGGGTCTCTAAGAATTATTAATGCCTTTTCCGAGGAATGAAGACGATCTGTATTATTTATTAGAGCAAAATTTGTTCTACTATTCCAATTCTTTTCATAAAATCACTCAAATCATGACTCACCGAACCTTGACAATAGTTTAGGTATAAATAGGTTACATTGTTAGCTTAATATTAGTTTTAATCGTCTCCAGATGATGGCAACTTGGTTGGAGAAACGCGCGTCGAGTGCAATATATGTGTGTTTCGTAGAAACCTTTTTTTTGCATTTTGGCTTTACATACAAAGTGTTTTAGCCACGAATTTTTTGGTAGCACGAAATTGATAAAACTCCTTTATTTTCTTCGTACAAGTAACAATTAACAAGAAATTATATACATATATACGCGCAGTTACGCACACATCTACACACATGTATGCACACATGTATTTGCCAGTTTACCTTCTAGCAAATGTGGGTGACAGAGTAAAGGATTGTACATGGTTTACACGCTTCTCGTCCAGGAGTCGTTCAGGGCATTTTTGCAAGACAATATAATGTTAGATTATGGAAAGATGGGTAAATATACATTAGGTCTGACAGAAGGAGATGATTATTTAACATACCTTGATTTCATTAATAATACATACACAATTGTGTATATTATGCAAGCACTAATTTATATTTCCAGGTGTATTTTTAAAAAATATTCATAAATCTGTCTTAAAAGAGATGCATCGGCTGCATATAATAAGTAAGGCAACCAAAAAGGGGCAGCAAAATCATTTTTAAATAGTTCTGAAGTGAGTTCGTAGAAACCTACGTCAGTGTTATCTTCACATCAAAAGTTCCAACCCACTTCAGGAATAAAATCACCAAACTGATCAATATCGCTGCTCACAACATCGGTCGTTAGTTATTTTAAATGCAATCCGTTATTGCTTAACAACATATTTTAAAGTATGTGTGGGTGCCAAGGTACATTCTAACTAAAAAATATTAGACATGTCTGGGAAGACTCGAAAGTTATTGCAATCGCATTAAAACAGTGTCATTATTTTCAGGATAGCATTCTGATAGAGAATTATTATACAAAGAATTAATTAATGTTTACAAACAGGCCGTATATGAACAAAATCTTCAAGGATTCAGTGAACGACTAAAGAACACACTGGATTTCCATTAGGTGTATTGTATAACCTAGATATAATAGATGTTTGAAGATAAATTATTGTCATCTTCAACAGCTTTATTATGACAGTGTATTATACTGTGTTACTTGGAAAAAATAAACTTACCAAGTTTCACATTACTATATCTAAAAATGTACACACATTAATGTTTAATTAAGTATAACTTCATGAATTATTAAGATATTCGAACGAAATTTGGAGTATACATACGTCTATTTTCACACTATGTAAGAAATTAAAAGAAAAAAGAAAAATTAAAAAAAATATTTTGTGATGTCACTGTATATCTTAACCGAAACAATTTGTAAATATAATTCTTTTACAACAAATACGTTCCAATGTTTGGAGAATCGTGTCTAAAAAATCTGAGCGAAATGTCCAAAATATTTTAAAAAATAAATAAATAAGCGAAAACGGTCGAGTTTCTCCTAATTCTGATTGTGTTTTTCTTGTGGTATTTCTTTAATTTTTGATAAAACTATAATTTATTCATAGAATCGCTATTTATTGTGCTACTGTCATCTTACGGAAAAATGTTTTAATTATATTATCAATAATAATGAAAATATCAATTAGCAAAATTTTTTTAATAACTGAACGACAAAATGTCGTTTCTTTTTTGCAAACGACGACAAGTGTCCATTTCATAACTCATGAAAATTTCAAGTATTTTTGTCAGTTTTTGAGAAATTAAATCGCAAATATCGTTATACCGAAATGATGCCGAAATTCAGTACATCTTTTATATTATCATTTATTCTAATATTCAGTCTTCAATATCATCGGATCCAAAGATATTTTGGTCATTTGCGCAATCAAAACGGCAACAAACACGAATACCTGGTAAAATGTCATATAAGGATAATAACTACGATAATCCACAAGATACTGTAAACATATCTGCAGAGTTTTTTAGTTCAGTATATTCAGTATTTCATGTGATACATAAGACAATCACGTAACTATAGGCAATAATAACTTTGAACTTTTCAATATTACAAACATCTTGATGTTAGAAATTCAAGATGCTATAAGAAAGTTAAAGAACAAAAGTACATCCAGCCCAGACCTTATACCATCCTTTTTGGTACAAAGATTGTGCAAATGCATTCTTAACACCGCTTTTTATTCTGTTTAATATTTCAATAAAAACATCAATTTTTCCCAACCGATGGAAGGTGGCAAAGGCGTTTCCGATTTTTAAAGCAGGCGATACGTCAAATATAAGCAATTACAGACAAATTTCTCTTTTGTGCAATTTTGTTAAAATTCTGGAAATCATTTTATACAATCACATCCATATGTCCACTAAAAACCTGTTGTCAGTAGACCAGCATGGCTTTGTATCTAATAGATCAACTACTACGAACTTAGTAATATTCAGTCAAACAGTTTCTAATATTCTAGACGAATGAGGATAGGTAGATGCTTTGTATACCGATTTTACCTTCGATCGCATCGACCATCAATTACTCTTACAGAAATTAGCAAGTATGGATTTAATTTAAATCTATTAAATTACTTTCAATCATATCGAACAGACAGAAAACAATTTATATTCTACAACGGATATAAATCGTCAATATATTTAGCCACTTCCGGAGTGACGCAAGGTTCTAACCTTAGATCTTTGCTATTTCTATTATTTATAGACGATTTATGCACTGAATTGAAGTGCGACAAATTAATCTTTGCAGATGATTTAAAAATATTTAAGAGCATAAATTCCGTATACGATTGTACATATCGTCAAAAAAACCTTAATATCAGCAAGTGGTGCGGCCTGAACAAAGTTGGTATTAGTGCTGCTAAATGTAAAGTAGTGTCTTACACAAAAAAGAAAAATTGCTTTAACTACAACCACAGCATTAACGACTCTATTTTAGAGCGGTTACAAACAATTAAAGAATTAGGTATATATTTTTGATTCTGAACTGAGTTTTGTCGAACATATTTTATTTTTATTTTATTTTATTTTATTTTATTTTATTTTATTTTATTTTATTTTATTTTATTTTATTTTATGAATACAGCTGCCCAGACAGATATGCATCCAATTACAGGGCAGGAAATATACAAAAGAAATATGTGCACAGTACAGAGTAAAAGACTTAATACTAAATATTTTACAGATAAAATAATTACTATTAAACTAAAAAGAGAATGCAATATTTATGAGAAGATAGATTAAACAGTGGTTTGGTATGAGCTAGAGGTTTACTTAAGAGCGATTCAAAATACATTGCTTTATACTATTAACACTACAATTAAAAATATCAAGGTTCGACTGATAGCTTAAGTAATTTGAGCACATATTGTGAATAGGCGACGACTTTAGTACATTTGTTCTTGGTGTAGCTAAGTAGAAGACGTCGTGTGAGCGAATTTGAAAATATGGAACTTTGAAATGTATGGAACTAAGGATATCCGGGCAGTCAGTCTGACTTGTTAATAGTTTGTGTAGGAACAACACAGAAAAGTAGATCCTACATATTGCTAAGTCATTTAGATTAAATTTAGCTAGTAAGTCAGATTGTGGCGTGCCTCTGGAAGGATAAATTCCGTCAGCTTTGAATGAAAGATGTTTAGCGTGCCTTCTTTGAACCCGTTCCAAATTAAGGATATGAATATTGTAATGTGGGTGCCAGACAATACCACCGTATTCCAGTTTTGGCCGTACAAAAGCATTGAACAGGAGAGAAAGTGTGGAAATATCTTTAAAATGCCTTGAATTTCGCATGATAAAGCCTATATTTCTGTAGGCATTAGCAGTTATGTGATCTATGTGGGCAGTAAAGGTTAGTTTTGAGTCAAAGATGACTCCGAGATCCTTGAATTGAGTGCATCTCGTAACTATTTCCTTGCCTATTTTGTAGGAGAATTTTATCGAGTTATTTCTCCTCGTAAAAGACATCGCGTTACATTTTGATATATTTAAAGGTAAACTATTACTTTCACACCATGAATTTATTTTTGAGAGGTCATGCTGTAATCGATGGCAGAATTAATAGATGCAAACAATTTAAGATCGTCAGCATATAGGAAGACATTACTTTGTATAGCTTGGTAGATATCGTTGATGAAAATTATAAATAATAGTGGGCCCAAAACAGAGCCCTGCGGAACTCCTGAGTCGCTAATACTTCAATGGATGAAAACCCATGATACTTCACGTTTAATGTTCTGCTGTCCAGATATGACTCAAAGAAGCTTAGAAGGTCAAGAGTTAGACCAAAAGCTGACAACTTCTGCAATAGGAGCCCATGGTCTAATCTGTAATGCTTTAGACAAGTCTGTATAAATTATATCTGTTTGACCACCATGATCCAAAGAATTTGCGATGGCATGTGTAACACATACCAAGTTGGTAATTGTAGATCTACCTGCCAAAAACCCATGCTGACCATAAGAGATTTGAGATTTAGCATGAAAAGAGATGATATCGTATAAGACAATTTCAAAGAGTTTGCAAAATTACACAGGATAACTATAGGTCATATACATACCAAATCTAAAAGAGGCAATCAAAATGTTAGGATTTATCATAAGAAACTGTAAATCATTTACCAATTTAAATTGTTTAAAATCATTATATTATTCTTATGTACGATCAAAACTTGAGTACGGATCCATAATCCTGGAACCCTTACTATCTAGTTCACAAAGGCGCGTTAGAGCAAGTTCAAAGAAAATTTTTAAAATTTTTATCATTTAGAGACACAGGAGTACATCCTGAGAGGGGTATAGATAACAATTATCTTCTAAGCACATTTTATTTTGAAAGTTTAGAGTACCGGCGAATTTGTTCTATGCTACTTTTTCTATACAAGTTATCACTAATAAAATTGACTTAACAAATTAAGTCAACATTGTGATATAAAACTTTGCACACCAAATCAGCTGGTAAAATATGCTAAGCAAACTTTTAGTACATGATTTTAGCTTTATTGATTGTTCTTTTACGTATTATGTAGATATACATTTTTCTCATCGTTATTTATATTATTTTATTTTTTTTTTAATAATTAGTTCTTATCACACTTATTTTCATTTAGCTGTATTGTTGTTTGTATTTATCGCACATTTTAATACAACATATGAATAAATTCTTTATTAATAGTATTAATAAATGATACCTCGGTACCAATATGGTTCCATTTGAAAAAATTGAGTTTTCCCCTAAAAACCATCTTGATGGACTTTATTTGCTCATAGATCACGTAATTTACTATTTTTGACGGGATTTCGATTTTTCTAGCATTACACGGATCATTTAGAATAAATTGGAACCATCATGGCACACTTAAATGGAAAACTAAAAATTATATTATAAAAAATATTGACGTTTGAAATGTCACTTATTTGGAATCGTTGGATTCAGAAAATTATGCAAAATTCAAAAAATGCAATAATATATTGAGTGTTCTATTTAAAAATCGAAAGTTAATATCACTTCCGGCGAAACAGGAAGTGAAAAAAAATCACTTGTATGTCAAAAAAGTGCCGCTTATATATTGTATATAGGATGTCCCAAATTTCAATCAATTATCTTCAAAACTAAAGGAGAAAAGGGGGTGTACCATGATCCTGTTACACACGGTATATTTATCTTTGAGAATTTCAATTGACCATAACTCGTTTTTTTTTTACGGAACAGCCTGTAATTTTTTACACCAATTGAAGATAATTTCATAAGATGTTTTTAAATAGCGATCTGTTTATCTGTTGTAGTTTTAAAATTTAACACATATATGAATATATGGGAAGAGCTGAACATGAAAAACAAAATCTAATTTAAATGTTGGATATAAATTTTAACCCTATTTATGACGCTTACAAATGATTCATTGATTATAATTTTTATGTTTCCTTTATACCTAGCAATTCCTAACATGATGATTTTCTACTACGGAAGTTAATACAAGAAATTCATTTTTATGATTTAGATTCTTAGAAATCTAGTCACAAAATCCGTGTTTCTTCAATCCTTTCTTTCATGCTACTAAATGCTTTTGTCATCTAGTAAGAATTCTGAGTTATAAATCAAAATTCTGAGTTATAAATCCAAATCCTGAGATAGAAGTCAGAATTCTGGGATATAAGTCAGAATTCTGAGAAATGTCAGAATTCTGAGATGTCAAAACTCTGAGTTATAAGTCAGAATTCTTAGATGTCAGATTTCTGAGATAAAAGTCGAAGTTTTTAAATTTAAAAAAAGTGAGTGCTACGCCTTCGGAAATAACAAATTCTATAATGAAAGAATAAAAATTGCTAAATGTGTTTTGTACGAAAGTTTTTTTTTATGCACCAAACTGCAGCCAAAACGTAGTCACAACTTCTGTGGTAAAAAAAATGGAAAAAAATATTTTGCGGAAATTGGAAGGGAGTGAGTTGTGTGTAGAATTCCCGAAAGGCGATTTCGTTTTTGGGAAAGAGAAAAAGAGGAAAGAAGAAACATTTTAATTGTAGTGAGGTGTAGATTTCGTTCACCCCTCCTCCATGTCGGGGACCAGCTGCCGCCAGAAATGGGAGTGTATTGCTATTGTAAGTAATCCAGAAATTTTTTCATTTAATTTACTTTCAAGCAGTTTGAAAAATAGTGTGCGTTGTAGTCCAGAGCGCACCTAGTTACATACTTATCCGGGTAATTTTTTGTTTTTTTTTTTAATTGTAATATAGTTTAGTTAAAATGTAATCATTAGTTTTGTTTTCATCCCTTCATACCCTTTGTATGATGACCTATATCCAGTTAGGTGGAAATCAAGCGGGTTTAAAAATCTACTCCTCTCACAAAGTACTACTGAAGGTCGTGCGCCCAAGCGAATAATCAAGAAAAGCGAGTCCTTTCCCAGGCACGACAATATTGATATACATTGTATACTAGTGCTAATTTACTTAAAGTTATTTTTTATGTTTGTTGGATAATATGTGTTTGTGTAATGTCTATGTATTATATAAAGCGTATTATTATAATAATATACGTTTTGCCAAATATCTACCTAACAGGAATATTGTGTTTATAATAATAACTATTTAATAGTATCTAAATACATGTTTTAAAGCGATTTTGTTTGCTTCACTCGTTTTCTTTGCTAAATGGACGATTGCATGCACTACTATAGAGTAAAGAATAGTTTGTATACTTTTTCTTTGTTCATAAACTACTCTAAGGTCACGAACCAAAACAACTTTTATTTCATGATATACCATCCCCATAAAAATTAACTTTTTTCTTTAGAACCAATACCATATTTTTAAAAAATGTAATAACTGATTGCTAGAATTTATTACTTTATTAGTTGGTAACGTGATACAAGTAAGTAATAGCATTTTAAAGAAGAATAATATTGTAAAGAATAATGTACTTATTACTACAGGTGTTGTAGTTTTCTTCTGCTATTATGTATACGTGTTAACCACAAATTATGACTTGAAACTAGCGATTGACTATTATACTGGATGGTTCAGAACACAATTTTACCCCCGTATTTCTCGAGATCAATTACAGATGACGAGTTGCGGTGAAAACTGGTGGATTTGGCACGTTAATCGAGACAGATTTCATATGTCTGTAAAACTATTTCACTAAACTTCTGAATACAGAAAAGCGGTTCCAATTTTATGCTCAAAAACTTAAAATTTTAAGATTTGTCGTTTGCGTAATCAAAATATCTGATGTGGCCAGCACATAACTTTCTTATACCAGTATATATCATCCTGATCTAAAAAATCATTCTATTTAATTCTTCACTTACCTCAATTAAATTTTAATAGTGTACCTTGAAAAGTTTCATTAAAAATTTTTAAATAATTAATTATCAGCGTCATCCGATACTGTCAATAATAATATTTTAATAATTTCTTCTTATTGATATTGACATTTTTTTAACTAAATTAGACATATCAAATGTCAAACTGTAAAATTTATCCTAACCCCATTTTATGACGTCAATTGTATAAAAAATTTAAGTTTACCTCAGCTTTATTTAAGTAATTGGAATATATATTATTGATTTGATATAGTAGACATGATTTATAATCTTTCATCAAGAATATATTTTTTTTGTAATGTAAAGGTAAATACAAAAAAATTTGGGTGCCGTGGACCTCCTTTTAGCTGGCCAGGTTTGCTCATCGAATTAATTATTGTCTTTGGCCTTTAGAACATGTGTACCAAATTTGAAAGCTTTACCTCAAAAATTGCGGTTGCTATCGCGGTACTACAGACATGTAGACATATTTTATTCATAAAGGTATGTTTTTTTCATTATAATTCATCGAGATTCGTCCAGATAAATCCAATAACAATTTTAATTTTTTTCCCGAAGTTATTTTTTCTTCTTTCATTCATTGTGTCTCTTTTGGTGGTACCACATTCACCAAATTTAATGTGTCACCTAAAATGTTGTTGACAATCTGATCTGCCAAATTTTTTTAAGTCTCAGTATTTTTTGAGTTTCGCGGATGCACACATACAGACACACACATACACTTGATTCATGTCATATATTTTAATAATTTCTTCTTATTGACATTGACATTTGAAATCGAAAGTATTTGCAACAAAACCCGCATCTCTGGAAGAATTACGTGAAAGAATTGTTTGAGAATGCCGTTTATTGACTCAGATGTGTTCAGAAATGTTCGTACAGAATTCAAAGACAGATTATATTACTGTATGGAAGTCAGTGGGGATCATTTTGAACAATACATACGATAATTTAAACTGCTTCTTTTATATAATAATAATTTCCAGACCACAATTTAAATACTAAGTACAAATTTTCTTTACTAAGTACCTTTGCTTCTTTTATTTTTATTTCCCTGAACCTAAAATAATGAAACAATTATTTCTCAGGAACGAATCGTTAAAAGTTAAAAAAAAATACACAGTTATGTAGGGAATTGAATAACCTTTCAAAAGATGTGTCACTCGACCCCCTTGCCATTTGAATTTTTTGAGGGGTGGCCGTGTAGGGTAGAGGATGATAGTAGAAGTATTACATTAAAATATATTCCCCTTGGAAAGAAAGTCGACGTGTTTCACCAATTTTCAAAAAAAATTTTATACATATATATATATATATTATATATATATATATATATATATATATATATATATATATATATATATATATATATATATATATATATATATATAATATATATATATATATATATATATATATATATATATATATGTAATATATTAAATATGATTTGAAGGAAACAACTGCTCAGCGGGCAAATACCCCGACCTGTATTGAATTACACCCTTCAAATCATGATAGATCGATAGCCAATATCATTTGTCAATTCCTAACCAGACATAGATCGATTTCGAACTTATTTGTTCTCTTCAGTATGCCATAGGTTATGGAACAGACAAATGATAGTGGCCAACCTGCTAGTTATATACTAACTATGGTGAAGTGAGTAGTGGTGAGAGGTATGAAACTTCTCATATGGTCTGAATGCTTACTATCCGACCGACATCCTCGATGTCTCTGTGGCGGATAGCGACTTGCATTCACAGCAAGTACCGAGAGCGGCGACCCCTAGCCCAGGTGGACTAAACTAATGTGCTATTAAATATGATTTGAAGGAAACAACTACTCAGCGGGCAAATACCCCGACCTGCATTGAATTACACCTACACTAGCAGGTTGGCCACTATCATTTGTCTGTTCCGCATAAGAAAAAACCTATGGCATACTCAAGAGAACAAATAAGTTCGAAATCGATCTATGTCTGGTTGGGAATTGACAAATGATATTGGCTATCGATCTATCATGATTTGAAGGTGTAATTCAATGCACGGTCGGGTGGGTGGTTGCCCTCTGTGAGGTAGTTGTTTCCCTTCAAATCATATTTAATCACATTAAGGGAGGAGATAGTTTAGTCCACCTGGGCTAGGGGTCGCCGCTCTCGCGTACTTGCTGTGATGACAAGTCATATCCGCCACAGAGACATCGAGGATGTCGGTCGGATAGGTGAAGCATTCGGGACCACTATGAGAAGTTTCGTTGCCCTCTCTACTCACGTCACTTCACCATAGTTAGTATATAACTAGCAGGTTGGCCATCTATCATTTGTCTGTTCCATAACCTATGGCATACTGAAGAAACAAATAAGGAAAAAAAGGGGGTTCATATTTGAAGGTGTAATTCAATGCAGGTCAGAAATTGTTGCCCGCTGAGTAGTTGTTTCCTTCAAATCATATTTAATCACAATAGTTTACTCTAGCTGGGCTAGGGGTCGCCGCTCTCGGTACTTGCTGTGATGTTTCATACCTCTCACCACTGCTCACTTCACCATAGTTAGTATATAACTAGCCAGGGTTGCCCACTATCATTTGTCTGTTCCATAACCCCCTATGGCATACTGAAGAGAACAAATAAGTTCGAAATCGATCTATGTCTGGTTGGGAATTGACAAATGATATATATCGGTATCTATTTTATCATGATTTGAAGGTGTAATTCAATGCAAGTCGCTATCGCCCTGGGCATCGAGGATGTCGGTCGGATAGTAACATTCCGAACAATATATATATATATATATATATATATATATATATATATATATATATATATATATATATATATATATATATATATATATATATATATATGAATAGTGGTGAGGTATGAAACTTCTCATATGGTCTGAATGCTACTATCCGACCGACATCCTAGGTAGTCTCTGTGGCGGATATTTTGACTTGTATCTCGGCAAGTACCGAGAGCGGCGGCCCCTAGCCCAGGTGGACTAAACTAATGTTATTAAATATATATATATATATATGATTTGCCCGCTGAGTAGTTGTTTCCTTCAAATCATATTTAATAACATTAGTTTAATCCACCTGGGCTAGGGGGTTTGCCGCTCTCGGTACTGGCTGTGAGTGAGTCGCTCTCCACTCACAGAGACATCTAGGATGTCGAGGTCGGATAGTAGCATTCAGCCATATGAGGAAGTTTCATACCTCTCACCACTATTCACTTCACCTTAGTTAGTATATCTTCTTGAGGTTGGCCACTATCATTTGTCTGTTACATAACCTATGGCATACTGAAGAGAACAAATAAGTTCCAAAATCGATCTGTGTCTGGTTAGGAATTGACAAATGATATTGGCTTTCCATCTATCATGATTTGAAGGTGTAATTCAATACAGGTCGGGGTATTTGCCCGCTGAGTAGTTGTTTTCCTTCAAATCATATTTAATAACATTAGTTTAGTCCACCTGGGCTAGGGTCGCCGCTCTCGGTACTTGCTGTGATGCAAGTCGCTATCCGCCACAGAGACATCTAGGATGTCGGTCGGATAGTAGGCATTCGAACCATATGAGAAGTTTCATACCTCTCACCACTATTCACTTCACCTTAGTTAGTATATAACTAGCAGGTTGGCCACTGTCATTTGTCTGTTACATAACCTATGGCATACTGAAGAGAACAAATAAGTTCGAAATCGATCTGTGTCTGGTTAGGAATTGACAAATGATATTGGCTTCCATCTATCATGATTTGAAGGTGTAATTCAATACAGGTCGGGGTATTTGCCCGCTGAGTAGTTGTTTCCTTCAAATCATATTTAATAATATATATATATATATATATATATATATATATATATATATATATATATATATATATATATATATATATATATATATATATATATATATATATATATATATATATATATATATATATATATATATATATATATATATATATATATATATATATATATATATATATATATATATATATATATATACCTCTGTGCAACAAAATGGTAAATGTTTTCGAACATATTTTGTAAATAAAACATATAGAATTACTTTAGTTTTTAAAGAAATAAATTATTTAAATATTTTTATTTGCTCTCATAGACACCCTTGTTTTAAAGGATGTATTTGTATTATTTTAAATTTACAACGCCATATCTTATTAAATTTCATAAATAATGTGTTAAATATTGCAGCATTCTGAAAAAAAATTTTATTTAAACTAAATTGATATACAGAATGTATCCCTTAAAATAAAGTAGTTAATGTACAGTGTGCTAATTTTTGTATTTTTCAGTTTTTAAGCCGTAACTTGTTCATTTTATGTTCAATTGTTTTTCCTTTTCGAAATCAGATTCCTCAGAAAAAAATACTAAGTTTTGAAAATTTCTTCCTAGATGAAAAATCAAGCAATGAAATCGAGTGAGGCTCTGAAAACGATCACCTTGTACATAGATAGATATTTGCAATTTAATTACCTTTTTCAGTTTTCTCTATTGATAAAAAATGCATTAGAAATACTTATACAGGGTGATTCAGAAAACATGATCACCCCTTATTTCTCGAAATCAATTGCAGATGACCACAGCCTAGTTACGCCACTGGCTTTAAAAGTTTCACTCTTCTGAAAATAACCTTTCTTTTTAGTAAAGTTTTCCCACTAAGTTCATTTCAGCAGCCTATAACTCGACATCTATTAGATCTATCAAAAATATGACAAGTATCATTTTTTATAGAAAATTATGACATTTTCTTTTTCCACACTTTTTTCATATAGGACACCGTTTTGCTAAAAAAATTGAATAACCGCGAAAATGCCTGTTTTTTGAGGGGTTACGGTGAAGCTCTCCCTTTAGGGGGGTGGAAACTTTTTACTTTTCAAGTTTTACCTACATTCCGAACATGTCACCAAAATTTAAAAACATTATTAATTTTTCTTCTATTCCCTAGGTTCAGCCTAATTTTATTTAATACCCTATTTATTTTTTCTAGAAATGCATAAACAAAGCACTACTTGTAATCTAAATAAAACAGGATAAATCATTTTGTACAGAGTAGTTCTGTGCATTTTGTTGTATTTTGTTTATTTAGTCGAACAGATTTGGGTTTACAAGAATTTTTAAGAGATAAATTAACTCCTATATATGAAAAAGTCTATCTGACAGCACATTTTTGTCACTTTGACAGCGATAAAAAAGGTGCATCGTTTTTTATCACCGATAAAAATGCTTGTTCCTCAAAATCAGAGTACATCTAGTAGTCGCACGTCACTTTAAAATCTGTCCTGTCAGCTATAAAGTATTGTTGAAACTATACTGTACAATATGAGTCGTTTTGGGAAAATTTCGACTGAACAAATTGCAAAAAACATAGAAAAATCAATTCCGCAATCCACAAAAAACACGAAATCGTCAATATTTTTAATAACTGTTCCTTTAAATAATTGTATAAATAAAGATAATTATTGTTGTTGTTCATTCACATATTCTGTCGTTAATTTATCTTGCCAAAAAACACTCGAGCTTTTTTATGGATAAATTTCTTTTTAACTCAAAATTTTGCCAATCAGTAATTTTGCTCGAAAAACTGACATTTGACAAAATCGCTCGACCTGCGGTCTCACGATTTTTTCATGTCAGTTTTTCTTATAAAATTACTGATTGGCAAAATTATTTCGTTACAAAAAGAAATTTATCCGATAAAAAAAAAGCTCTTGTGCTTTTACTGTTGACAAAAAAATTCTGTAAATAATCAGTCCCTCTAGTAAAGTTTTCTTATACAAATGTTTAATCTTTAAGAAGTTCTGTATAAAAAATCATACGGATAGTTTATATCATCCCCTTAAGCGGAAACGGGCCTGATGAAACTATCTTCACAGAAATTGCTTCTATGAGTAGAATTTAAATTTTACTTCTACAAGTTGAATCAATCTCGAGAAAACAATTTAAACAAGTTTTTGATGCACCTTGTTAACAACGAATCTACCACAACAACAAACATTATGTAAATATTTCGTATCCAACTTGAATTGAAAGAAATTGTAATCAAAATGTCAAAAATTTTACACTTTTTATTATAAACATATATTAATAATAATATTTGAAATATTTGTGGAAGAACGGAATTATTTTATTCTACAACGTTTTTGTTTCAATAACTGCATCCGCCACTAGACACTATTAAAACGTACATTTTCACAAACACTTTTATATATCGAGATACTAATTTAAGGCAAGTACGTCGTCTTTTAAAAGCCATACCAAAGTGTTCCCTGGCCTAGGGTCTGAAATGTCAAGATATTTTCAAAGAAAATTAATAGCATTCTCAATCCGTCCAACGGCTTCAAACTTATCATAGTAATCACGTTTTTTGTCTCTTAATGAGGTTCCATTAATGGCAAAATTACGAAATTCCACGGTCATAAACACACAAAATTTTCACCAAACTCGTTGCTCCGTACAAGAGATCGGTGAATAAAATTCCATGTGGACAATATGTAGAGTAATTAGTGTACTGTACCGACGTACCATAGCCGGGGGCAAACAATCTAGGATTCTGCAATAAGTGCAATAGATTTAAGAGCTCATCTTCACCAGTGGGAGTGATATTATAAAAGCAAAAAGCCAAATCTGTGCATCACACTTCGAGTGCATTTTACTTCCAGCATGAAACAAGTAAGATATTTACTTACTATTCATTACTTGTCTGATAAATTATTATTTACTGCGAGTGTATACAAGTGCAAGTGGTTATACAGGGTGGTTTATGGACGTTAGCGCGGTGGTATCGTCTTCATTTCAAACAGGAACCAGTCATTATTTTTGTATTACTTTTGGTGATGTATAACAGTTTATTTATTTTTGCAAATCGTATTTTTTTCTTCTCCTTGGGTTTATACTCTATCAAAATTCATATGCAAATGTTCATTTTTTGCTTAATTGTCTTTCGCTAATGTAAAAAGATAAAACAGAATCTTTAGTTTCAGTAGAAAATACTGCAGATGTTGTATTTTGACAATGCGAGCGTTTTCAGTAAAATTATTTAAATTGGTATCTTCCTTCCTCAGATGATGCCAACTTAGTTGGCGAATCTTGTGTGATGTTTAAGTACATTGTTTTGGTATTTGTGAAAAGTAAGTCCGAGTTAACTCCTTGAAAGTTGCCAATCCTCTTCAGAGTGTTTTTATAGCATACGTATCATATAGGCAAGTTCAGAATAGAATAATAAACTAAAAATCATGTTATAGTGACAGGTGAGCTGTGTGCGTGGGTAATTTGTAGATTTTCCTTTTTTGTAATTCAATATTCGTCAAGGGAAATAGCCGGGAAAGCAGTTGTTCTAAAATAGCTATGTACTTGTATTTCTGTGCTTATTTAATTTTAAATCCATTTTCTTTGACAACGTTGTATAAACAGTAGTAAATGAAAATATTCTTTAATCGAAATCATTCACATTATTTAAACATGTTCTTTCTTTCATAGATTGAAGAACATCAAGATATGTATATTCGCATAATCTCATGAACTAATAACTTTTTAATAATTTTTCATTCTATGTACATAAACGAAATTTGTATCTCGGAAACACCATTCATTATGTTGTCAAAAGACAACAAAATGTATAACTAAATACCGGGCATGGTAGTACAGTTAATTAGAGGACGTTATATGGCAAGCATAATTAGTTGCTGTCTGTGTGTTCCTGGATTCGATCCCGGCTCTAGCAAATTGTAATCTTGGTCTGATATGATATTTTATTACGTGGTCGTTTTATGTTCTATATTTTAAATTATTGCAAAAAAAGAAAAATAAAGCCTCAAACTAACATTAATTGTCGATATTTGGGGAGTTAACTTGTAATTTAGTTCATTCTTATAGTTTATTTTTAGTTTCATAAATTTCTGTATATTTTCAGGTAGTTTTAGCACTAGCCCTGTTTGGGTTTGCAGCATGCGCGCGCCTTGATTACCTTCCCCCAGGCCGAGGAGGTGGCGGAGCTGGTGGAGGACCAAATGGAGGCGGAGGTGGCGGCAGATTCCCAGGAGGTAGCGGTGGAGGTGGAGGTGGAGCTGGAGGATATGGCGGTGGTGCAGGTGGTGGCGGTGGATCTGGTAATTTACAAGTTATTCAATTTGTAAACTTATTATAGAAAAATCATTTGTTAGGCATGCAACTGAGTTATTTTCTATATTTTATCTTTGACTTTTTTCACTCAATTCATTTTGAATCTAAAAATAAAAAAAGTTTTTATTAGAAATATTAATACTAGCTAACTAGCTAATTGATAGCTTTTTAGTGAACATATTTCAAGGGTTGTAACCCCTTAGGAATTTGGGTCGAGCAATAGCAGGACAATTACAAATGAACATTTTTAATCTAGAGTTTGTTATGGTTGTATTATAAACATCATCAAATTTAAAATTTCTACCTAACTTTTCATTATTATGGTAATGCAAATTAACAACTTACTCTTGTAAATCGAGGATGAATGATGTCAAAATATTGAATAAATCCTCGTTTATTTAATTATCAAAATTAGATGTATAAAGTTAGATTGTATAAGTAGGTCTCTGAAGTATTACAACAACGATTTTTAATGATGGTACTTGTTGTTATATAACGAATGCCCAGACATGATAAATACATTAAATTAACACTAAGAACGAAGATTTCGATTCTCATGTCGCGATCCTCCTGTGTTATTACACACATCCATTAAACCAAAATAGAAAAACAAGTTTGTTGATACATGGACATTTCATATTATTGCATTTTGTAGATATTAAACCATACAGAGTAATATAACTAATATAACATAATTTTTTTAGGTGGTGGTGGCGGTGCTGGAGGATATAGTGGTGGAGCTGGAGGTGGTGCTGGAGGTTATAACGGAGGAGCCGGTGGTGGAGCTGGAGCATACAATGGAGCAGGTGCCGGTGGTGGAGGAAGACCAGGAGCTGGATCTGACATACCGATTGTTCGATTCGAAAACAACAATAATGGTGATGGCACATACGATTTCCTTTACGAAACTGGCAATGGCATTAATGCTCAAGAGCAAGGTGACGCTAGAGGAGATGGAACCCAGGCTCAAGGTTCGTACATATTATAAATCATACTCTTTCTTAACTCCATTAATGACTGAATATTTTATTGTAATTCTATATCCAAAAATAAGCGTACTAGACCGGCTTAAGAGCCATCCGAGTTAGCGTCGAGCTTACATGAAAATAATTTTAATCCAGTCGGCTAATATTTCTGTTACTAAAAAAGCTGTGAGATTTTTTTGAGTCCAATAGGGTCTGATCTGTGTCCAACAAAAATGTACGTCATAGTATCCGATGTAACAACTATGAATCCTTCATAACCTAAATTCAAACTTATCTTATTTGAACCTAGTTGTAGACTTTGAGTTTACCAAAAATCTGAAATATCCAATAAACCATGTTATCCAGAGTTACTTGATCTAAACTATATTGATCCTTTCCAATCTACCTACATAAAAATTGGCCATAAATACTTAGATATTTCTAAACATGATAAATATTAACCCAAGTTACAGCTTGCAGCCAATTGACTTCTTCATGGACTCGTATCTAAGTTAATCATAAATACATGACATATCCATAATCGGTGTAACTCGAACTGATCTGATATACACACTAGACTTTTTTGAAGATGCCAAAAACGATCACCATCAAGCTTTACCATATTTTTCTTCTCCTTAATAAAGACAACTAACGAAAAACACTTCCTGGCATTAAATTAAAATTTGTTTGACATCTTCTTTTCATATTATTTTTACAATCTCCTATATAAACCTTTTTATCAATAAACTCAAGTTCATAACAACCATAACTATTATTTCCTAATTGTAATTGAAACGTTCTCCACATAGTTTACCTATTTGTTTCGTTTCTAGGTTCATTCAGTTACACCGCACCTGACGGTCAACAAATCCAAATCCAGTACACCGCCGACGAAAATGGTTTCCAGCCCCAAGGAGCTCATCTCCCCACTCCTCCTCCAATTCCAGAGGAAATCCAAAGGGCCATCGAACAAAATCTAGCTGACGAAGCTCGTGGTATCGTGGATGATGGTCAGTACACTCCTGGCGCTGAAGAAGGAGGTTTTGGTAATGGGCGCGGAGGTGGTGGAGGCGGAGGCGCCGGTGGCGGTTCAGGTGGAGGCGGAGGAGCTCCTTCTCCCCAATATGGAGCTCCGGCACCATCTCCATTCAGACCTGGTCAGGGTTCTGGACAAGGAGGTGCGGCTGGATATAGGTACTAAGGGATTTTGTAAACTTGCCATACACCATAGGATGTAATATAATATTGTAAATAGATATGTATGTAAATTATGAACAAATAAAGGTATATTTTTTTTAATAGTTACTGAATTTCATTTGACATGGGTAAATATCAAGCATTGATGAGTTTTCGCAAATACAAAGAGTCGGCTTTATCTGAAGATAATTAAGAAAGTTTTTTTGTCCGATCGACTAATTATTGCTACTTTGTGCCATGAAACCGGTCGTAAAACTGCATTCTTTTTTCGCCCTAGAGATTTATTTGGTAATAAACAAAAAACATATATGGGGTGTAACACAAACAAAAAAGTTAAGTCATTTCCGGTGAACCCAGAAGTTTGAGATATAAGCGAGTAACAACAGTTTTACGTATATGAAGTATTTGAATTTCCTTTTTTAGTTTAAAACTCGTAAAAGCTCATATTTGGAAATTAAAGACACACCCTGTACATGACAAATCCATTAGTTCTTATTTCTTACGCCGATAATATATTATAATATGTTGTCCTTCATATTATCGTGTAAATAAATAAATAAAAAAAAGATGACAAGTTATGTGTTTTATTTGTGCCATGTGACGACAAGCTACATAGTAGGTATGTAATAAACATTCGGTATTGCATAAATACTAAAGACCATCTAAACAAGCATAGTGAAATGGCAGACAAAAAAAATGTTTTTCTTATTACATGGTTTAAAATACTTTTGTTCTATAGAAATCATTACCGTCTCAATAAATCAAATTATGAAGGAAAAGTTTAATGATATTGTTTAGGTCTTAGGTCTAGAATCGTTACTATTGTTTCCTTGTTATATAAATGTATTATATAAAGTTAGTTGAAGCCATAACAAATATCATCGATAAATATGATCTTAGACACATTTTATATACCATGATTATTATAGTATAAGATCATGACTTACCATATGTACAATTATTGTATCTTACATGGTGAATTATTCTTATTCTTATACAGTGTGTCTCACTTTCCAAGGAAACACCCCAATAAAATATTTGTTTTTAAACGAATTGGAAATTTTGAACAACGTTTCTTAATACATTTAATAAAAATCCTAATATGACTAATGCATTTTTGCATTTTATTTTGAACTATAGCAGGCAATTTTATCATGAATAAAACATAATTTATTCTCGCACTTCCTTTTGCTATTAAGCCACTGGCCTAGAAGTTATTTAAAAAAAAATTCTACTACAAAACCGGCTCGCCAGAATGCGTGATGGCAAACGTGCCTAGAAATCTCTCCATCGTAGCTACGGGTTCGAATCTCACCACCGACACTAGCAATGCCGATGAGAATGGTTGTGTGTTCAGTGTAATACCCTTGTACGCAAGAAGAAAAAAAAGGAAAGGCGGTTTCGGGCATTAAATTCGTGGGTTGTCTAATTTCTATGGTGTTTATTATCATTATTATTATTAAAATGAATTAGTCAGAGGTTGGTTTTTTACGGAAATATTTTTTTCTATCTAAAAAATGTCTCATACAAAAAATATAACAAGCTGAAAGTTAAATTATTCAATGTAAAATATTTTAGGTTAGAGACGACGACGTTTCGGAATATGATCTGATTCCGTTATCAAAACTGACATGACAGTTGTTACATATTATATTGATACTGTTTCTATTTTGTAGTTATTTTATTAATCAATTCATAAAACACATAATTATAAATGTTACATTGTAGAGAAATATTTCCCATGTTTATGGAAACTTGCAATAGGCAAGCATTTACCGAAAAAAAATTTCCCTTTAACATTTTTAGATTTATGACTTCATAAATGTTTATCCTATTCTCAATATTTGAAAATTTTGTCAACAAACTTCTCGAGATATTAATAGTTGCACAGTGCTGTTCTTTTGTTAAAATGTCATCACTTGAGGATATTATTTTGATATAACAACCAAATTATTAAATGGAATTTTGCAAAAAATTTTAGAGAAATAAAGTAATAACACAAACAAAATTCTTCTTGTTCTTGGTAGCAAGGATAGATTCCGAAGTATAAGAGCTACAGTAGAAATGATCAGGTCAGGAATATGTCTTCCAAATCAGCCACAACACGTTCACACTTGCAGACGAAAAAGGGGTCCGTTACACTGGTCCCCCCGGTGCGGCTATGACTTCTAGATTTTTGCACTGCGTGTGTTACATCTGGCACTACCTAGCACCCAATTTTTAATGCTAGCAACAAACCAACACCGAAGTTATAACCATTTATTACCGACGGGGGAGCTAATGTAACGCTAGCCCTCCCAGGTGCAAATATGGTAGCCCAGTGGGTAAAGCGTTTATAGCTATTGACTCGGTACCGAATATCGATGGTTCAAATCCATCCCGGAGCAACAAATTTTATTTCGGATTAAGATGGGAGTGAACTGTCGATGCCCTAGATATGGTTCGGACTGCACAATAAACTCTAGGACCTTGTCTCTCTTTACTCAACACAAAATCCTATGATTTTCTGGTGACTTGAGAAGTGTTTAAGAAAACGTTTTAAGAAAAACATTTTCTAAACCTTTAGCACCACAAAACTTACATCTAGCACTATCTAGCACCACAGCCAAAATAGAAAGGCCATTAGGATAATAGTGGGTCTTTTAACAGGACACTGTCGACTCAACAGACATATGAGTCTGATGGGTCTGGTACAGGATGCACAGATTCTGCCAAGAGGAAGAGGAATCATCAGTTCATGTGCTTTACCACTGTGAAGGCCTCGCTAGACTTAGGTTCCAACTACTTGGGGAACAAAAACCAAGAGCTGACAGCCACACTAAGAGCCTCTTATCAAGGCTGTGGAGTCTGATTCAAAGGACAAAGCTGGATAAGGAGCTGTAAGGAAATGAATAGGAGCTCCACAATAGACCCACAGGGGGTCGCGGTGGTCAAAGCCAACCAGCCAGCTGCTCCCTTATAATCTAACCTAATCTAATCTAGCACCACAATAGTTTCGTACTTATGGTTATTGTTTACTGGGGGGGATGGAACGCCAGCCCCTCCCCCCACTGGTGAGAATACGACTTTTAACTTTTAGCACCACAAAATTTACATCTATCTATCACCCAATTTCTAAAGCTGACACCTCGACAGTACGGTACTCTTTGCCAGAGGGATTAGTGACGATAACCCCCCCGCTCGATGTGATTATGATAACCGTCTTTTAGCACCATTACACTTTCATCTGACACTATCTAATATCCCATCTGGAAAGCTAGCACCACATTTATAGTTATTATTTGCCAGTGGGACTAACGTCCTCCAGTGTTGTGCAAAGATAATTAATTTTTTATCTAGATAAGATAACAGATGAAATCCAAAAATATTATTATCTAGATGAGATAAAAATAAATGTAATCTTGTAATTGATTATCTAGATTAAGATAATAGATAATTCAATATTATCCAGAAAAAATTTCAGATTAGAAAAAAATAAGACGAATAATTTTTTTTAACATATTATGTATAAATGAAACCACCCATACGGATTTGGTAATTTTGTTTATTGCTAGATGTACGAAAATAATATACAGGGTGTCCCAACACTGCAACATTGCTAACTTCGTTATTTTTGGAGTTATGAAGTTGGTCAAATTAGCAAACTAGTAGGATATTTTTGCTGATTACGATGGTGAAACTAGAAAAACAAGTGAATATAGCATTTGCAAGTCATTCGCAAAAACTTTTTTTTAAGTGAAAAACCATGTATATTTTCTGGTATTTCGAAATAATATTAAATTCTCTACAAAATACACACACACACACAAGCACACATGCACACACACACACACACACACACACACATACACACCACACACGCACCGACAGACATCATTCGGAAAATAGTCAGAATGTATTCAGGAGGGTTCAAAACGTATATATCAATCAAAATCTCGAGGTAGAAAAAAATCACGTTTACTTAGGTATAAGAAAGTAAAAATTTTAAGTTCTATTTCATAATAGGGCGACAGAAAAAATCTCGTTCTGTACAGAATTAACTCAAGTGGATTTGTCACTTTTTGCGTGAAAGCTCCTCAGTTAATAACAGTCGGCAATGTCTAATTATAAGTGCAACTTTTTCTTGCTATTTATAACATTTATTGATTTTAGAATTTCTACTACTTGAATCTTATTACTTCTTCCTTGTTTTATATGCGATTAATAATTATCACTTTATTTATCTATCCATTAAATCCCCCCGATATGGAATATTTTGTTTAAAGCTAACGTACACATGGTTTTCAAGGTTTACGATTATAAATAAGGGTTACATCAATCTAGATTGAACTTTAAAATAAAATACTCTCTTTAAACCTCTGAAGGAATAACCTTTCGAAGTAGGAAAATGTGTTGCCTTAAATAAATTAGCATATCGTGACAAAAAAAGATCTTTTAATCCACTAACGTAAAAAAAATAAATATATCACAATTGTGTACAAGGACAATTAAAACCAATAAAACGATTGTTGGTCGATGATTCCTGGCACAATCACTTTCTCACAACGGTTTTCTTCAGTATTGATTCTTCGTGTGAGCATTGCATTGTTCAGATGTATTCGAAATAAGATACGAAATATGCGGATATATCGCAAGGATGCATCTTGTTACTTGATATACAGGGTGATTCAGTTTGGATGAATCAAACTTCACTTGTTAATAAATCATCAAAATATAAGTGGACTTTGTCCATAGTGTTGCATACTAGAACTGAAGTCCCTAAAGGGGAAGTGGATTACAGTTATTTTGGTATAGCTCCTAAACTTTGTGAAGTACGATAATAATATGATGGTAGGGTGGTGCATGCGATTAATGGAAATTATTTTTTTTTACTAAGCAGCTGTTTCCTATATCATATACAAGGGAGTAGAAGATAGTTTTTCACTCCAAAACATTTATTCTGTGTTCAAAATTACACAAAGATACACCTGTTAAATGTTAAATATACAACTAAATGATTTTTTATTAAAAATACTTATATTCTCAAATCTTACAAAAACTGAGATCTTTCCACATATATTTAATTTTAAATATACAGTATGTCCCTGGATAGTGGTACGTACATTTTTGACTGTGACTTCTCGTTTGGAGATTTAACCCTGTGTAGTTAAAATTCAATTTTTAACATATTTTCGCTGTCTCAAAATCACATTAGACAGTTTCACCAATTAAAAAAATACTGATTTGTTTGCTCTTAATAGTATACCAAAACATTATTAAAAATAATTATTCAGAACTGTAATTTCAAGGAACGTTTTTTGTTATCCACTTTTTTTAACAAAATTATATAGGGTGAAACACAACAACGTGTTTTTTTTGTTAAGCTTTATAGGTGATCTGGATATTCGATTAAACTTTTACAATAGTAGGTGTAATTAGAGAATCCAATTCTTACCCTAAAAAACGTTTTTTGAAAATCTACTTTCTGCTTCAATTTTCAAATTATGATAATTTTTCTAAAGTTGTAAATTTATGCGTTTTTTTTTATTTAAAACAGTGGAAAATCAACAACAAATTGTTTGATTAAAAAAAATATGTACAAATTTAAGAAACAGTGAAAAATCAGCAAACAAATTGTTTAACCAAAAAAAATATACATTTACAACAAGTAAAACAAGAATAAATATTAACATCTGGTTGGACCCCAACGTGCTACGATTACAGTTTCACACAACATCGAAACAACATTTTGATTTATCCACTAAGAGAATGATTTAATTGGGAGAAATAAATTTCATTTCAACCAAATAAATTATTTCTTTGTATTTGGGGAACTAAACATTTAATTGGGAGAATTAAGGCATTTATTTGATTAAAAGCCGAATATTTAATATTATCAATTAAATCAAAATAATTATTTGTAAGAAATATTTGTTTCTGAACATTGAATATTTGTTTGTGAACATTAAACATTTGTTTCTGAACTTTAAATATTTGTTTCTGAATATTAAATATTTATTTCTCAGGAATAAGACTTTTTACAGAAAATTGCGTGGATTTATTGTTGATGAATACATTAATTTCAGGAAAATTAATTCCGTTTTTAATTTATTTATAGTGAACAAATATTTATTTCTCAAAAAACAATCAACATTTCGTATATTCATTAATATTAAATAAATTGTTAATTTTTGTTAATAACGCTGTTTAATTTATTTATAATAAAAAAACTATTTCTCCTCGCACCTGCTTTGGGTATCCACCAGCTTATAAATTATTTAAAGAATTTGTTAAATAAATCTCTGCACCAAAAGGATTAGTCATAGGTTGTTTTTTTTGGAGAAAAAAACAATCTGAACAATGCTTTTGCTACGCATGGTTTATTTAAAAAAATATATAAACAATTTATATAGAATAGCAACTTAATACTCAAAGAAGGTTCGAAGACAAATTATACGGATACAACAAATAAATGAATATAGAAAATTAAAAACATTTCTATTCAAAAAAATATATATAAATATGTTTACTTACCTGGTTTATATTTGCGAAACTAAAATTTGATTTATATAAACAAATGTATGCCTCACGATTTATCTACAGTACGATGTGTTAAAAAATCAATTTTGCTAAAAATTATAGTAGATATTTTTTTATTTTTTTCACAAGTTGTAAAGCATATCGTCGCTCCACTGCCAAAACAACGAATGTGCATTTTTCTAATTTTTCAGAAGAAGGGAAATAAAGTTCAATTTGTTGTTAAATATCTAAAGGTAATTTACTTATAGGTATAAGTTTCCTAGTATAAAAATATTTCAAAAATATTCAATATTCGCATTTGCGGTTTTGACTGAAAAAAATATTATTTTCCAACAGAAAAGTCGAAACCGGCAAATTTGCACATTCGATGTTTTGTCGTTAAAGCGTTATGGTAGGTATATATTTGCGAAATTAAAATGTATTTTATATTAAAAACATGTATGCTTCACGAGTTGTTTATAATAAAACATATTCTAAAAAATGATAGGGTAGATATCATATAATTTTTTATATAATTTTGCGTAGAAGTAGGTACATACATAATATATCATTATCAGTATAATCAATTACTCTCATGAACTATAGCTTCATAATATCTCCATAGACACGATGACGTTAAAACATATATCTATTATGTTAATTCTTCTTCCATAGGTGTTAAGGTATTCATGCTTAATAAAGTTCTAAATTTTTTTTAACTAATGTGTCTTATTAGAATCAGTTTAACCTTAAATTTATTATATATAAATCTGGATTTCCATGTCAAATTTTAAGAGAAAATTCAGGAAAATTGTAAATATCAGGAAATGCAGCCATTATAACCGCTTATACCGAGTAAAAGTTTTGCATTGAATTGATGCGAGGATACAATCTTTAAAATAAAACGTAAACGAATAAGAAAAAAAGAATACAATGAAAATTACTGCGAAATGTCTTATAGATTGTATGGTAATAATAATATAAAATAATACAGTCTATAAATAACACCTAGTTAAAAAAATATTTACCTATTTATTTTTATCCAAGAAAGAAAGTAATAAAAAAAGAACATTCTAAACCGATATATTTAAGTACAGATTTTCCTTTTTATTCTTTTCTTATTTTGACTGTAATGTGCTTAACTAGAATTTTTCAAAAATACTAAATAAGTGAGTTTATTATTAAAGTAGAAACTTCAAATAAAGATTAATTTTCAATTTTTTCAATTTATTGTAATTTTTAATTGATGTGTCAGGTTAAGAATACAGACAAACAAATGTCTGTGTTAAAGGTAAACAAAATTAAATATATGAAAAATATTTACACATATTTATTAAAAAAATAACAAAAATAAATAACTCTGAACAAATTTTCACAACTAAACAGTTTTTGGCTACAAACATTAAAAACTTACATTTAAAAGTTTCTTTGAGGCTTTCCAGCCCCCATATTCTTCTAATAAACTATACATCTACCGAAAGGGACACAACTCTTAACACAAAGCTATTCATGAGTAAATTTATTTCTTATAAATAATTATTTAATTACAGAAAATAAATACCAAGAGAATTCCTGAAATAAATCATTCAGTTTTGTAAATTAATCCAATCTTCGAAATATGCTTATTATAACAAAATTATGAAAAATAATTATTTGTCTGAATTAAATATAATGCAGAATAATAAATATTTATTAAATTGAAAAAACTAAGGCTTCTTAGTCATTTCAAGCCAGATATTTCCCTCAGTGATCCTTTGAGCTAGATTTCTATGCTATAAGCCAGATTCCAGCATATCAATGATTTCTACAAAGTATAGATTCATTAACTCTAATCATTTTAAACGGTAATTATTGCTATCTAAGTTATTGTCTACACGTATGATTGTTATGTGACAGATAATATAATACATATTTGTTTCAAAGCCTAATACTGATTTAAAATACCGCATTTAAAAAAAACGACAAAAATGCAGAATTTTTGAAAAAGTCATCATTTTAAAACTATAGCAGATAGATTAGATTTACAAAAAAATGTTTTTTAGAGTAAGAGGGGCTATTTTTATTACCCACATCCCAGGTCATCTACCAATTTTTTTTTTTAGAAAGTGGATAACAAGGAGTGTTCCAGCGTAATGGTTTACAATCAAACTTTTAAAAAAGTTTTTACTTAAGAAGGGCTGAATTCTCAAACGAAAAGCTACAACTCAACAACATTAATTATCTATTTTAGAGGTTATGGAACACTGTCGGAAAGTTTTGGATAAGAGAAAGAAGAGAATCCAAAGTAAACAATTGGTTAATTAGTTACAATACATAATGCTAATCCTAAAAGAAAGGAATACTGTGACTGTGTAGTTTTGTGCTAGCATGTAATAAGCTATTTCAAATACTGCCTACTACTAATTCAATCATTATTGTAGTGCGTATTTCTATTTATTTAATGGACTAAAACGTATACATTATACCCGTATTCTTCTAGTACGCGTTAATGTAGTTGGTAATTAATTAGTGAACGAGTTGACCCCATTACAAAACATATTTCGCTTGTCTGTGGAACAAATTTTCAAGGTCCGTTGTCTGACTATTTTTATCTGATAATTTTTAATTTGATTATAGCAAATGAGGATCGCCCGAAGCTCGAGGAGTATAATCTTTGCTTATAGATGTCGAAATTTTATTGAAATTGCCTTTGGCAATGAGCGCATCACTGAAAATCAAGAATATTTACGATTAAGCCACGATCAAGGTATGCGTTATACCGCCTACTTGAGTAGATATTGTGTCACGAATCAAACAATAGCTTGTTTTTTATCTTACTTGAATTTCTAGAAATACATTTTTAACAAAGGAATTTAATTTTGTTTCATTATTATTATTATTATTTTAATCACGGAAAGTAATTTTGCCGAGTCCTTTCTTCAATAAATTAGAGACTAAGGCAGATTTTGGGGACACCCAAGAGTTAGATTTTAATAAATGTCGGTACAAAAACCGATTTTAAACTTTTAATTTTTAATAAAAATGGAGGTATGTAGCAAAACTGATGTTTTACTCCTAGTTGTGGCATATTGAAATTAAATAAAAATTGTAGTAAACAGTGAAGAAGTTTAAATTGTATAAATATTGTACTAGTAATTCGAAAATTACTCGTTCTATAGTTCTCATAGTTTTAAAAGCTACTGGGGTCTGTTGGGGAAAGATTAGGTACTTTCGACATTTACGGTGCTGATTGGCTGAATTTTGCATAATAATTGTCTAAAAAAGCTTATATAACAAATGTACGATATAATTAAATATATTAAATTAGTGGTACAAAATACATAGTATAAATAATATATGTAAGTAGGAATCTATTGTTGTATTTTATTTATTTGTATTTGACACATATTATGCTATACTGTAAATGTATACAGAGTGATCTGATATAATTGCAAATATTTTTTAAGGCATGTTCTTATGAAAATTGACCCCCTAAGTAAACTAGGAGAAAGATCTCTCTTAGTCAGGGGCAATTTCAATGAAAAAAATTAAAATGCGTCTTAAAAAATATTTTTATAACACCTTACCTTACCTTACCAATTACATTTCCGACACAAATTTTAATAAATTGGACAAAATGAACGAAAGTTGTTGCAAATTTGATTTGGAATGTTTTTTTTTATCTTTTTTACTTTCTTCAAAACTGCATAACTATCAAAATATTTCAAGAAACCCTAAGAAACGCACGTATAAACTGTCATTTCAGTTAAAATCAATCCCGTTCCTTCAGTTAATGTTAATGAAGTTTCAGATTGGTAGAATAAAAAAATTAAATGGTAGCGCACGAACCGACAAACAGATCGAAAGAGAGACTTTTAACACGCTTTTATTAGCTTCACCTGTGTGTTTGTTTGTTTGTTTGTTTGTAACCGACTCTTTGGACTCGATTTTGACCCACTTTAAACGGACAGATTTAATTGAAACTTTGTACACTTACGAAGAACCGGTAACAATACAATAATTTGATAAGTTTATATCATTATCCTGATCAGGATCGCCAGTCCTTTTCTCACGTACCTCTGCGTGAGAGCAAGAGGCTTAATATTGTAAGTATATTCCGTGATTCTCATTTCGGTCGTTGGCAGAGCGGGCAAGTCTTAGTCGACGCGAAACGACGGACTCCTCGGGCGTGAGTTCAAATCCCATGGCAGAAATAAAAAAATATTTTTTTTTTTCAGAAATATCTGTTGGATCGTAATATGTTATAATATCAGCATCAATAAGCAATATAAATATAGTTTAAAAAAACTACAAAACATACTTTCATAGCACATCAAACTAAAAAGTGAAAAATAAATATAGTTTAAAAAAACTAAAAAACACGTTTTTAAAGCACATCAAACTAAAAGTGAAAAATAATTATTAATATAAACTGAAAACAATAATGAACGAAAAATACTAGTATTATTGTGAAAAAAAGCGTGGGGCGCTTTGTGCCATATTTTTCGTATATCGAGAAACCCACGCTTTTTTCACAATAATACTAGTATTTTTCGTTCATTATTGCTTTCAGTTTATATTAACAATTATTTTTCACTTTTTAGTTTGATGTGCTTTAAAAGCGTGTTTTTTTAGTTTTTTTTAAACTATATTTATTTTGGTATCAAGGCGTAATTTCGTTAAAACTCGATGTAGAGAATTTTCTTAACTACTAACTACACTTTATTTTATTTCGTAAGAAAATTTTAATTATTTTTCAACAAAAGTTCTTGCCCGGGCATCGGATAAATTTTTTCAAAAGTAAATTTTTCCCCTTTAACGTAAGAAAATAATTATAACATTTCAAGAAGAGCAAAAATTACTGAGGTTGTAATTTGATATTAAGTTTTATTTTTATATTCCACGATTGAAAAGAAATGTAAATTACACGAAATTGGAAATATAGTAATTTGCATTTATAATCCTTCACTGTTACTGAACTGTTGTTAATTTTTTCTTAATTTTTTACTAGTTTTAATGTGTTTTGAAATGTGTTTTTACATTTTTGGCTTTAAATTGGTTATTAAAGGAGACACTTACACATACAGTTTGAATCAATTTTAACAAAAACTAAAGCGTATTTCAACTCTTAATATCAAAGAATTTTGAACACTTCAAATTTTTAGTATAACATTACCAACCTTATTACAGCGAAAGTCAGTTGTTTCATCCACTGTCACCCACAAAAATGTATTTCATACGTTTTCTATTACATTTTTATACATACTGGGCAGATATGTTTTACGCAATGTACGAGATACTAGATAAAGGAAAACGTGGTATGTATTTTGCAAAGAAACCTCTAAACTCAACATTGTCGGCTACTAAAATCTGCGGGAGTCATCTTGCGCTCTCTATGAACACCTTTTATTTTAATTCGATTACTTGGAAATAACCTATTTTTGAGGTTAGAGCAATAATAGTAGTTGTAGATAATTCCGAGCTGTAAAATCTCATTTTTTAAACTTTTTATTTTACGGGATAAAACGAAGATTTCTTATTGAAAGTTTTTTTGAAAGAGTAGAGAAAAATAAATCTATATAGTTTAAAATGTTGCATGGTACCGTTATGAATGTAGGTACAGTCATCACACGAATATGTCTTTTTTGAAGTTATCAAAAAAGGTGTAAACATTATTAACTTTTTTTTCGCAGAAATCAAATTAAAAAAAAAAAACAATTGCGCATATGAGAAATATGTCATCTTACTTTGTTGCATTTCTGAAATAAATTTGCAGTTTATATTTCTAACGTTTCTTAAAAATCGATATATGTCGTGATGTGATTAATTCTTCTCCTTCTTTTCAAAGAAACGAAATACCAAAATTCAAATATCTCAAAAAATTTTTGATATGACACATGACACATGCTGAAATTTTCGAAATCAGAAAAAATGAGGAAAAGCAAATTACTTTAAACAGGATATTCGCAGTGCGCAACTGTTTTTTATTCAAAATTTGGATTCTACAAAAAAAATTAGTTAATGAAGATATTTAAAGCTTAATTCAAACGTATTTGCAACATGAAGAATGTTGGCAACTTTTGCTCGCTTTACCGCAGTCAAAGAAGCCGACGTCTTTTATGTTGGAAATAAGTGAAATAAACTTTACACTTTTTTGACAATTTCAAAAATAACCAATTTATTTCCAAAAAGGACATTTTCGCGTGATGACTACATTTTTGGATGCGAAAAAAAATTAAAACCTAAAAAAACAAATGGTTTACTGACAGTTTGTAAGTTATTGTTTGATATTAAAAACTCAATTAAGATGGCAGGAAACTATTCCAATTTGAAAATGCTGACGTGTATTTTTCTCGTGTCTAAGAATATACGTCCAATGTTCCACGTAATTTTTTTAAAATTTTTGCAATTAACTTTCGTATTGGTTGTATACTTTTGACGTTATATCGTTTAAAAAAGGAGAATTTTCAGTTTTTTTGCTCATAAATGAAGAGAGTCTTGGCTTGACATTTCATTTTTACCACAAGATAGCGCTGTCAATTATCTACTATTCTGACCTAACCTCAAAGTTATTTCAAGTTATTTCAAATGACTTGCTCAAAATAAACAGCCCGAATTTGTTTGCAGTTTTTTGACGTTCGTTGAAAAAGCCGTTTATTTTTGTTGCTAGAACCAACTATCCTCATTAGAAAATGATATAAAGCCAAAAACACAAAAAGGGTAGTTAAAAAAATACAATTTCTTTTGGACGAAATTAGATGATGAGTTGTTACGTATTTATTTCAGAATTTCTATTTACAAAGTAATTTAGCCCAGTTTCAAATTTCCCCATTGAAAATCAAGATATCCTCTACCTAATTCCGTTGTGACCAAATGTATAACTGTTAAAATAACTTATACAGTATGCTTTAGTTTTCACGACTAATAATGATACCAATTTCAAGGTAGGTAGTAAACAAATCGAACCAAATATACGGAGATTATTTCCTTGTATAAGTTTTAATTAGTCAATTATACTCCCCAGCTAATTAATGATTGCATCTAGATCAATTAATTACAACAAATAACACCACTGAATACGTTATCCATTGAAAAAATTATGTGATTTATTTCTTTCATTGGGATCCCATAGCCTGAGGATTCAAATTGTGATTCTGCAATAAATTTTAAAAACATCTCTAGTGGGGATCTCATTATAAAAAGTGTATGCCGAAATTTCTAAAGCATCACAATATTAGTAAGTGTTCATTACAGTCACCATGAAACAAGTAAGAATCTTGTAGTTATTATATAATGTGTAAGAATACCACACGTAATAATATTCGTTAAAGTTACATTCATAATTTCTAAAGTGAAGTGCTTTTCGATAGTGAATCTCAACACAAGAATCGTATTTGAAGTAACTCTTTTTGGAACAACACCCGCTGTGTTCTAAGAATATAGCGAGTGTGCTGAAACAGAAAAATGTTCACATCTAATTTTGGTTTGAAATTATTTTTATAATTTTTTTTGGCACGATTAAACTGATTAAAATTTAGACTAACCATTTTTTATCTGAATTTTTTTTTCTGTTTCAGTCTGTAGGAGAACAAAAAAAAATCATAATTATTTCGTTCTGTGTTCCTTACATTACTTTCTTAATAAATATACTTCTAGAACTGAATTGTAAATTCAGTTTTAGCTACATTTACATTATTAATTAAGGAAGGAAGAATTGCTAGTAATATTTAAGCAAATAAAATCCATATCATTGTTTTTTAAGCACATAAAGATTTGATTTGAGCATCGAATCAGTTTTTAACTTTTTTGTTTGTAGGTAAGATTAGCCATTCAGAGCTCTTCCGCCGCTCTGGGCAGAAATGATTTTTGCCATTGTTTATATTTAATTATAAATAATTATTTTAAAATATGATTTTTGACAGTGAGTACAATTTTTTGTTGGTATTTGTTGAATAACAAAACATTTTGTTTGAAAAAAAAACAGTAACAAAAGAAAATGAAATATATAAAAACTTTTGTATTGAACTCGCCGTAACTTTTTTATATTGAAGTTAGAGACACACTTTATCCATTAAAAACATGGGAATTTCCCACATATTTTTTTTTATTTGCTTATTCGATAGTATTTATAAATATGAGCTCTCAGATTTCTTTCCAGATTTTTAATACCCGGAAATAACAAAGTTTTGAATTTTAGTCTTATGCCGTCATCCGACTAGGTTTGGCGCCAAACACAAGCATCCAGTTAAAGCGAGACTCAGTATTGCCAGTTTTCCCGTATTGTTTGAAAAAGCGTGCTTGGTGATTACTTATTCAATTATAAATACAATTATAAATTCATTCACATAGATTTTTTTTACTTTAGTACAAATTTTATTTGTACCTGTTATAAAACTTCGACATTTAAATATTAAAAAAAAAAATCGGCAGAAATCGAATAAGTGAGGTTATATTATAGATTTAATCTACGTTTACCAGTATATATATATATATATATATATATATATATATATATATATATATATATATATATATATATATATATACACACGATAAGTTCAAAAATACGTAAATACTTACGTTTTATTTTGTATCCAAATTAAAATAGTCTTGAAAATGTTCGATATAACACAAAAATTAATATAGAAATTCACGAAATCGTTCAAAATCACAAATATTCTCAAATAGTTTTCAGCTATCAAAACAATACATAAATAACGAAAATATCGCAACATAGGTTCGGCATTTCACAGGGCGCATTATTTCATTTGTTGATTAATTGGCGGCAATTTCAAATTAATCCAAACTTTTATAATTTTTTTCGTAGTTACATTTTTTTTAAATCCAGCCACTTATAGATCTGATTACATAAATAGTGTAGAATCATATACAATAAAAAGAAATCCAACTTTTAATATAGTGGGACATCCCCATTATGGCCTTTTTGGCACAACTTTGCCACAGACCTTTTTTAAATCTTAGGAAACAACAATCGTTATTCGATGAGTTAAAATTTCACTGCACATAAACATCAAGGTCTTACAAATTTGTATTTTTGTACAAGACGATTCCACGGAGAGCAATTTGGCAGCGTCAGTCAATCATTTAACAAAACAAATCAACTCAATAACTTTTTTAATAACAAAGATATGACGTGAGAAGTATTAAAAAACTCATAGATAATTTTAAGTGGCACCTTGTATATTTTTTCGATCAAGCATAATGAATTTGCATAAAATTCTTTTTTGTGGTGGTTTTTCAAAATAGCATCAAATAACGATTTTATTTTTAAATGGATCTACTTCTAATTTACTATTAAACAAAAATGTTGCAAATATAAATTTTATTCCTTAAATGAGGTCAGTAACAATTATCGCTAGAGTTGAAACTAAAGAAATGGTGATACATGATATCTTTCTTCTTAAAAAATTAACGGTGTAATTTAATTTTACAAGTACTGAGAATTTGCTTACGACAAACACTCCACAATAAGAATTGTTATATTTCTTTTTGTCATCATAGCCCATAATTCTCATCTGACAATTAAATCATATTCTGAAATTATCTTGAAAACCATTGAGCAATACATATTCAAAAGGATATTGTGTAAAGAATCACACAGCCCAACCACTTAATTAATATAACAAAAGTATGGTTCCTTCTGGTAAAACTGGAAACCCCTCTACTACATACTAGTTTCTCAAAAAAATATTTATATGTTTATAGTAGGAAGTAAGTTAAAAGTGCGGCGTTTCGGGTTTCGATATAAACTCATCGCAAAATGATAAAGATAAAGTAAGTCATGCTTTAAAAACATCAACTATTTCATATGAGTTATTCGAACTCAGATTTTTTTAAATGTTTAAACATCTGAGAACTTTTTTAAATGCCATAAATATTGATAACAATACAATTTTAATCAAATTAAAATATTTGAGGCTTCGTTTTGCACTACCTCGTCGATTTTTTTGAAAAACCGAACTAATATAATATCCGCAATACCGGCACAGACGAAATCTGTGATACCGACAAGGAAGAAACCAGTTAAGATTTTATGTCCAGTACCGTATTGCACTATTTCCGATTTACTCCAGCTAAGAATTAACTCATAATTTATTGCATTTATTTCACGGTTATTGTCTACAGGTTGTGGACTGAATCATTAGACATGGTGCATTGAAGGAAGACTGAAAATTGGCATCGTATCGTGGGCATTGTGCATTGTTGACCGTACGACATCTGGATGGAAAATGAATTCTCTGCTATCCTAATGCTTACATTGACGCACGACGGCTTACCTGCTTCTGGTTAACATTGTAACGGTGCCATTTAAGAGACCAATGTCTAATAATTCAATATAGAACCTGTATATTATAGTCATTATACATATTCTGTTAGTAATTTTATTAAACCTACGCAATACATAATGTGGACTTACATCAAGAGAATACCAGAAAATAGAAAATGTTTAGTATAAGTAATCACAACCTCTTTGTACGATAAAATATTTGATGTCTCCCCTGTCGTCGGCCTACGGCGCGCCGCACTGTCGGTTTTTGATAGTCAGTAGATGAATTAAAATTTGCGGTATAAAACGGAATGACAAAATTATCCTCTTTTTGGAATTTTACGTAATTACATATTTACTTGCTCTTATACAGGGTGTCTGAAATTAGCATTCAGTTATTTCTGGGACCAAAATAAGAAAAACAGTCCAAAATACATTTCTTGAGCCATGTTTATGGGAAGTTTTTGTTAACTTTTGGAGGTAGAGATCACTGGCGAATTATTGCCGCTAATTTCGGAACACCCTGTATAGTTTAAAAGAGATCTCCAGTATTTAAATCTATAATTTATTACCAGGGCCTGAGCAAGCTTTTCCGCCGCTCTATACAAAAATGATCTTTGCCGCTCATTATATTTAATTATAAATATTTTTTTAACTTCCCGCTAAGAAAATTGAAAATTTTCAGAAAACGGGAAGTTACTGGTTTCACCTCGATTTTCGAAAATCGAGTTTTTGTCAGATCTCGACGTTTTGAGGTCCTAAGAAGCTATTCTGACTATTCCCACGATGGTGTCTGTATGGCTGTATGTATGTGTGTGTGTGTATGTGTGTACGGTGTATGTTAACCTCTCATAACTTTTGAACGACTTGACCGATCGAAACTCGGTTTGCGGCATTCTAAAGGGGTTGCCTCAACTTAGTTTTCCTGAGAATTAGAACCGATTCGGCCCGGTAGATTTTGAGAAATCTCAAAAATAAAATTTTCAAAAATTTGTTTTTTTTATATCTTTTAGACTACTAAACCGATCAATTCCAAAATATAATCAGCTCTTCTCCTTCTAAGATAACTCGATCGTCGCAAACCGCATGAAAATCGGTTGATTTGTTCGAGAGATATCGATTACGAAAAATTCGCAAAAAGTATTTTTTCGAAATAACATTCAAAATTCCTGTCGGATCGATTTTTGGTACTAAGATAACTTTTTGTACTTAAAAACCTGCGTTGAAAGCCGTAAACCGCATCAAAATCGGTTGAATCGTTCAAGAGATATCGATTACGAAAAATTCGCATGAAAGTGTTTTTTTTTTAAATAACATTCAAAATTTTTGTCGGATCGACTTTTGGTACAAACATAACTTTTTTGTACTTGAAAAACTGCGTTGAATGCTGCAAACCGCATATCGATTGGTAAATTTGTTCAAAAGATATCGCAGTTCAAAAATTACAAAAAAAAAGAGTTTTTTTGTAACTTCGAGATTTTTCACCTAATCGTAGAGCACAAAAATGTACGTGTATAATATTTTGAGCTCGGAGAGCTCAAAAATTAACTAATACGTATATTTTTGAGCGCTTTAAGCTCGAAAATAACGGGAAATTTCAGGGATGGCTTGCAGGGTCAACCGATTTTCAGACTTTTTTAAATATAATTTTTGGGTGAGGGAAATTTTTTATAGGTATTTGTTGAATAACAAAAGTCTACTGTTTTATAAAAAAATATATTATTCAGAAAAAAATATTTATAATGAAAATTTGGCCCACAATATTTATTTTGTTTAATATATTATACTTATAATATACGTGTACCTTCCTTATCTAATAATTACGCAGCAACGCAGCCCTCATAACGAACTACCCAAATTATTTTTGTGATTCTGCAGGCATTAAATATATTGAATGGTATTATGAAGTATAATATTAATTTACATAATTACCTAACATAATAAGGACGATTCTATTCTTTAACAATCTGTGTCAGAAATACTTGCGTAAGATTTCTTGAAAACCCCAAAACAATATTTTATTATTAATTATTTATTTCAACTCGTAATGTTTCTGTCCTGCGTCGACACAGCGAAAGCAGTATTTATGATAAAAAAACGGATAGCGATCTAAAAATGTTTGTATTCGACTCGTCGTAACTTTTTATATTCAAGTTAGAGACACACTTATTCAATAAAAATAGTTCTGGTCTTTTCGGCACACCTTTCCCCAGATTTCTTTTTAAATCTCAAGAAACAACAATCGTTATTCGATGAGTCAAAATTTCACTGCACAAAAACTACAGGGTCTTATAAATTTGTATTTTTCTACAAGACAGCTACACAGAAAACAATTTAGCAGGGTCAGGGTCTGGTAACTAATGAAACAAAACAAATATAAGAAAAGAGTAAAAAATTCAAGATCTTTAATATAGGTATGCACCTTTCCCTAGTATAAAGGATACTTTTGACAAGAGCTTTCGGCTTTTTACGTTTCGAGGTCCTAATTGAGCATCGCCTTGACGGAAAAGTTTAATTTATACAGTCGCGTGGTAGCATTAACAAATATTTAATATTATCTGTCTATTCATTTAAATATAATAATTATTACCTTATCCACTTTTCAATTCCATTAATACCATAAATTTGATAACTGTCATATAACGTTAAACCACAGTATAACCAGTAGATTATTTCAGATATATTTCATTCCTAAATCCGCTGAGCTCTCCGAGACCTTGAATGCAGGTGGTTGCGTCACGGGCATAGTATTTTACAAGGATACCATGGGTGTACGAAGCAAATTTAGTGTTGTTGATTAATTAATAAAATAAATTATTATTAGTTAGGAAAGAGACCACGGGTTTTTAATGTATGTGCAGCCAGGTGTATATATTTTATTTTTTTAAAACTTTATAATGGTTACAATAAAAAAATCTGTAGGTTATCTAGATAAATGAAATACTTAGATTAAAATAAATAAAAATCGTTGAAAAAATTAATTTTTTTTCGTACAGAAACAAAATATCGATGTCCTTGGGAATAATTAAATTTAGTACAAATTTCGTTTGCATTCACCTTAAGATTCTGACTAAAAACAACTTGTGCATTTTTTTTATTACATCAGAAAACGTCTCGGAAAATGCAAACATATGATTTGCATACCTACATAACAAGTATCTTTTTAATTTCGAATAACCCCTCTAATTTAATAATAATTAAGATTAGTGTAAATAACAAATTTATATTTTATATTTTGTACAGACAATGTTTCAGTGTACCTTTTTATTTTTTTACAGTTTTTAGAGTTATTTTATTCTATTGTGACGAAGTACCAGCTTCATTTAAAACATAACTAAACTTTTTATAAAACGACTAATTTGTGATTGGTCTACAACATACACATATTGTAAAATGTATCCTCATATTTTTAAATTATTCAAAATATATTTATTATACTTTCAATTTACATTCTTAAAACTACTTCATTAATGGTTGTTGCTTTTGCAAAACAATTACTTCTCTACTAAAATCAACAGACTAATATGAATAAAACTTTCCGTAGCTATACTGCAATAAATGTTAATTTTATATTTATTTATTATTTAACTAATAAAAACTCACCAGAAAAGTCTAGAGATATTTTTACAAAATCATACAAGACATAAAAGACATGTTTGCTGTATTTTTTTCTAAATTAATTAAAAAAATATCTGATGTGGTCAGCACGTAACTTTCTTATACCAGTATATCATCCTGATGTAAAAAAATATTCTACTTAATTCTTCACTTATTTCAATTAAATTTTAATAGCGTACCTTGAAATGTTTCATTAAAATTTTTAAACAATTAATTATCAGTGTCATTCGATACTGTCAATAATAATTCATGTCATATATTATAATAATTTCTTCTTATTAACATTGACATTTTTATAACTAAATTAGACATTTCAAATGTCAAACTATTAAATTTATCCTAAACCCCATTTTATGAGGTCAAATGTATAAAAATTTTTAGTTTACATCAGCTTTATTTAAGTAATTGGAAAATATATTTTATTGGCTTGATATAGTAGACGTGAGTTATAATCTTTCATAAAGGCAAATACAAAAAGTTTGGGTTCCTTTTAGCTAACCAATTTTGCTTATCATCGAATTTATCATTGTCTTTGGTCTTTAGAACATGTGTACCAAATTTGAAAGCTTTCATGAATTTACAAAACGAAAGCACCAATATCTTTTAAAAAAATGACTAATTTGTAATTCGTCTACAACATACACACATTTTAAAATTTATTCTGCAATATCTTTAAAAATTATTCAAAATAGATGCAGAAGATCATTCGTCTACCTAAATACAGAACTACAGATTTTATTTTTTTATGCTATTTCCTATTTTATTTATACTTTCAATTTATATTCTTAAAATTACCTTATTAATGGTTCTTGTCTTTGCAAAACAATACCTAACTCCTATACTAAAATCAATATGTTTTATGCTTGCATAATATGATAGTTTTTCACTTACCTTTCGACATCACGAGGAAATGAGTTAAACTTTTTATTATTACAATAACTTTTATTTGTACACCCTTTACATGAGAAAACCATTCCCCCTCCTTTCTTATCGTGCCCCATTTTAAAATAAAATCAAATGCACAGAATTGTCACAGTAAACCAAGTACGCGTAAAGCACTTACACCACGAGTCATTTTTTATTTCGCTGATAATATACACGCCGCTCTGACGGCCACTACTGCCCTGATGATTTTCAGAGTAAATTTCAGAGTAACGGCTCTTGAAGGTCCTCGGCGGCGAGGAATACTGGTATACTGTGATTAAGCCATCAAACGACAGAACAATCCCGATTACCTCCCATGTTTTTTTGCCCGCATTAAGGTAATCACGAGGACGCGAAGAATTGAAAATTTTCAACTTTATGGCGGTAAAATAATTTTAAATTTTGTGTCACCAAGTGGATCTCGAAACGCAAAAGCAAACAGAAAAAGGCAAAATTCAAAAAGCTTTTTGTATAAAGTATCCTTAATAGGATTATTATGGGTGATTTTAAAAAAATTATGAATATGATACTAAATTAAAAAAAAGAGGAGGAGTTTTGAAAAATAATATTCGTCGAATATACGATAGTAGTATATAATGATATTTGCAGGTTATTTCAGAATGACAAATATTATGAGTAATTTCCAAATTTGTCAAGTTGTTTTTAAGAAAAATTTATAATAAAAAATTACCATTTTCAACAAAGCTCAGATATGAAAAAAAAACTGTTTTTAAAGTAACGAACTCAACATTTCTAAAAAAACCTACCTACATTGTTCTCTCTACAGTTCTCCTTTTACCATCTTATGTTGAAATTATCCTAATGAATTTACGAGTTGTTTATACCCATTGCAGACGTTAGCAGCATTAATAATCACTTTTATCTATTCGCTTTTGTAATAAACGATTTATGCTACAAACGAAAATTAAAGCAGAACCTTCTGCAGAAATCAACGTATCCATGGATGTTTCTCAATAATTTTTAACAAGCTGTCTAGATTAAATTTTATGTGCTTATAAAACTTTATTACAATCGCTCTATTACAATTGCAAATGTGGATTTTTCAAAACATGTTATCGTTACTATGCCATCAAATTAACTTGTTTTATTTGTTGCAAATTGCAGTTGATATGTACCGAGGAAACATATTTGCTATATTGTTAATTAAAGTCATATTATACTACAATGCAATGTAAGGAAATTAAATTAATAAAATATTTTGACGTTTGTAAGAGATATTCCTGTTGTATTGTAATATTTAATTATCAAATACTTCCCACTTTAATGCCAAAAAAAGGAAAAAAAATCTCTTTTCTAGCTGTTATCGTTTTCGATGTGTTCAGTTGATGTGATTATTAAACTTTAACAATTATTTGTATTAAAAAAACCTAAAACATTTGTCACAAAAAAAACTTAGGGAGTTTGGATGTTATGCCAGAGATGGATTTTTAAACCTAATACTATATTCACAAAAATGTGATATAATAATAGACATAAATTAAACTGTAATTTTTGACAGTGTACAGTGTACATTAATTAAATAAAAAAAATAGCATTGTTAACCACCGAGAATTATACTGGCACTGATTAGCGACCAAGAATTATGTATGTATGTAGTGTCCCTAAGCGACTACCTGCTTATTGATCTTCTATTTAATTTGCATCCTTGATCTATGTATTTGTTCAGTTCGAAAACACTCTAGCGCGTGTACGGCGAGTATGAAATAATGAGTCTAGTGAGTGTAAAGAGATGGGAATGATTAAATGCCGGGTAGTTCGGCGATGGCAAGCGAGAAAGCCCTGAAGCTTTGAAAAGTCACAGAGGAGAATTCAAAATTACCATGAAATTCGACTAATCACCGTGAATAAGACAAACAAAGGCGATCAAACAGTAAGGAGCTGTTGTGTAAAGATGAAATACTGTTTATTGTACTGACTGGTCCTATTTTGCAGTTCACCTCTGTTATTTACGTCATGACATCCGAATTCCCTAAGTTTGGTCATAAACCAATTACAACAACGTTAGAAAATGATATTAGTACAGTCACTGCGAGAATTATATTCAGTGTCCATTAGGTTAAGTTTGCAAAATGCCAAACCAAAGTGTTCAAACACAGGAAATATGGCAATATTGCTTCAGTATTATTATAGTGTGATTTACTTTAATTGTTCTGATTGGCGGCATTTATAAATTATTCTGAAATTTAGTAACTTGTTATTAATAATTCAAAAAAAAATAAATAAATATAATGCAAAATTATATACATAAACAAATTCCTACTGTCAGTGTAGTGGAAGATTATTGTTGTAAATTTACTTCTGTTATTTGACAGACGCTTAACGAACATAATTTATTAAGAACATGTATGTCTTTCTAGGTCTTACTGGTTATTGCTCTCTTCGGCTTCGCCGCCTGTGGTCGTCTAGACAGTCAGTATCTACCTCCAAATGGCGCCGCCGCAGCAGGGCAGTATTCTGGCCCCACTCCACAGCAATCCGGCAACGCCGCAGCTACACAATATTCCGGTGGTGCTGGTTCAGATGCTAACCAAATTCCAATTCTCCGACTAGAGAACAACAATAATGGAGACGGTACCTACAACTATGCTCTGGAAACCGGAAATGGTATAGTTGCCCACGAAGAGGGAGATGCCAGGGGGAGACGGAACTCAAGCTCGTGGTGGTTTCTCTTACACAGCTCCAGATGGCCAACAAATCGAAATTCAATACTCAGCCGATGAAAATGGTTTCCAACCACAAGGAGCACATCTTCCAACTCCCCCACCAATTCCAGAAGAAATTCAAAAAGCCATTGAACAAAACTTAGCTGATGAAGCTCGTGGTATTGTCGATGATGGACAGTATAGGGAAGAGCCTAGTCCCAGCCAGAAATATGGCGCCCCATCTGCTCCACAAAATCAAGGAGGTCAAGCTGGATATAACTATTAGGAAATGCCATAACTTATGATAACTAGTTTTAAGTTGTAAATAAAGTATTATTTATATTTTGTTTGGTTTATTTCTTAATAATTTCATATCAATGATGGTAATAATTTTATTAGTTTGATGTGACTACTGACGTAGTTTTATCACCAAATATTCGGTGCTATATTCGACGCGTGCTTCGCCAACCAATCACTGAGAGCTGATTTTATTTATTCATTTAATCATTTATTAAAAAAAATAATAATACAAAAAAAATAAAAATAAATAAAAAAATAAATAAATACAATTAAAAATAAAAGAAAAAATAAGAAAAAGAAAAATTTAACGAATGAACAACAAATTTTATCGGCCACCATATTTTAAATAAAATAATTTAGATTTAAAAAATAAAGTAATATTCAACTTATAAAAACATATTTCACAATATATTTATAGTAGGTACCAGATGTGGTTATATAAGCAATGAACACAAATTTTACTGTTCAGTATTCCCTGTACTCTTGACAAAGGCCTAAAAAGCCGAAACACGTGTAGAGTTTCTAATAAAATATTTTGAAACATTAAAAAGCAAATTTCTTTCATATATTTAAAATATTCATTTTTTTAATTTATTTATTTTCTTTACTAAATCGTTTAATGAATTACAGTTCTAGGTGTTGCCAGAATCCATTCCGATAGTTCTTTTTAAATAAGTTGTAAGAATTTAAGTTTTTTAATTCATTTGGTATAATATTATACATCTTAGGACTTTGGTAAGTGAAGCTTCTTGGCCAATTGTTTTCTCCATTTTTGGTACGACTATTGAATTTAATTTATATCTTGTGTTATATGTGTGGTCAACCATCTGGTTTTTGATTATATGTTTTTTTTATGTAATATCAAAGTTTGACAAAACAGCTGTCTAATGTTTAGGATTTTGATTTGAGGTAGAAATCGTTGCTCGGTTTATTAAATATTATTTTTTAAAATCCATCTTTAAATCACCTCTAGTTGTTTTAGATGGCAGTTCATTACGCCTCCCCAAGCCAATGTTGCCGTATATTTGCCGTATATGCACCAAAGCGTAATACATTGTATTCATGTGGTTGACGTTGAAAAATTTTTTCAGATATTTGAATTTTAGAAAAAATTGAGATTTTTGTACTATACTGCTTATATATGTATTCCATTTTATTTGGCTGTCAATAATAATTCCTAAGTATTTTATAGTTTGCCAAGATTCAAGTTCGATATTAGTTTCATTATATTTAATTTCTTTGCTTTCATAGGTCGGCGGTTGTTAATGTGTCTTGTAAATGGTAAATATTTTGTTTTTTTTTATATTGATAATAAGTAACTTAGCAGCAAAAAAGTCTAATAGTATAGGGAAAGTCCTGTTGGATTATTTTTTTTAGACATAGCCAGCTCTTGTTTTTATAGACCAATGCCGTGTTATCGACAAAACTTATTTATTTATTTCATTTACATAGAGATTGAATAGCAACGGTCCCAGTACGGTACCTTGTGGAACTCCAAAAATGACATTTCTTGTACTACTCACTACACCGTAAATCTTAACACATTGACTTCTATCTTGTAGATAATTTTTTAATAAATCATATGCTTTCCTCTTATATTAATATTTTCTAATGTGTCTAATAAAATAGGGTGACTCACCGTGTCGAAGGCTTTGGCCAAGTCAACAAAGATACAAATAGCTGGTTCAGAATTATCCACGGCTGCATATACTTTTGACATGTGTAAGGATGTTTTACTTGTCTAAATAGACAAAGGAATCTGTCTGCTTTACACCTATAAGATTA